>MU614695.1:0-49179 GCA_025201725.1 Chytriomyces sp. MP71
CTTCATCCTCCCGAGACAAGGACAGAGAATATTCAATGCGGTCAACCGATCGTGACCGGGGAGGACGGGAGAGACGTCGAGACTCGGATGACGACCACGATCCCAAGGACAGGCGCCGCAGTGAAAGGGAGAAAAATGGTGACTTTCCTTGGGACAGTCCAAGCACAAGCTCACGGAATAAGCCTTCTTTGTATGTGGATACAAGCCGGCCCAAGTCTTCTCGTGAAGAGTCCTCTCGCGGTAAAGAGACATCATCACGTTCAGGAGCTGGACTGCGTACATACACTGGTGAGTGACTCTGCTTTCCTCAAAATTAAGGCTAATTCCCACTGACAGGGCGCTCGAGGGACAACGACTACTACTAGACATTCGATCTTGTAATCTTTAGATCTTTGCTTGAAATTGATAGCGAAAAAAACGTGAATCTTTGTTAAAGTGTGACGCTTCGACGATTAGACTCTTTCTAAACTCGAATGTCAATGCCCCATATCGGCACTCCACTCCAGTCCTGTGACGTCACCACGCGTCCCCAAAAGACGTATAAGCTCAAGCGGTGACATCGGCTTGCACTCAGGCTCCCTCTCTTGCACAGGTCGTTCAGTTGGGTACATGAAAGAAAGCAAGAGGAATCAAGAGGAGTACGCTGCATACTAGATTCCTGTGAGTCCATTGGCAGCATGTACGACGGAAACAAGGAGCTATTGGCCGACCGATGCGCAACGGGAATAGATGCAAATTTCGCACGTGTCTTAGGTGGGAGCGCGATTGCCGAGGCAAAGGGCGCGCTTAAGCTGCAGTCACACGTACACTCCGCTGGTAATATTTTTTTCGGACTTGAATGGCACGAAGCCTCGTGTCGTTTTTCAAATAGTGTGTCTTCACATTATGGGCCCAGTTTCCAGGCATAAGGAAGTGAGGAAACTCATTTTCCACCTTCCACCTCAGATAGAGGGGAAAGAATGAGGGAGTTCACTCAGAGATTGTTATTGCTGGAGTACCGGCATGCTGTACCTCAGCTACCTGTCGAAGGCATTGTCGGATACGGTTGATGCAGGGGTTGGACACGTTGTCAGACATGATCGACATGAGAGATTTTTGAAGAAATTAAGAAAAAAATTTCAATGATTTTTATTTGGAGCTCATGGGAACTTGACTGAGGCCCTTTCTTATTCGCCATGCCATCAGCTCGCTTTGGGTGCAGCGCATGCAACCAGTTTCACTTTGTTGTCAGACCTGACCGTTTCCGAGTTTTCTGTTTTTTCGTGATGGTGATGGTTGGTACTTCGACGTGGGGGAAAAGTGGCCTGACCAAACTTGAACGTTGCGCCCTCAATCACGAAAGTCCAGACGTCATCGCAGAATCGATAAATATGTAATTTGCCCTACGCGAACGAGATTACCCCGTTTCTCGGCGAGTCACGGGAACCGAACCTTGACGGTTGTCTTCGCGCGAACCTGGAGTCGTAGCGCCTCGGCAACGCTCGCATCAAACTAGGATAGTTCAAAGCAAGAAGGTCTTAGAGCGAGCGGCGGTAAGCCTCGCACCGGAAGCGTTACCTGCGACAGCATATGCATCGCCACCTGCGGGTCGATGGAGCCCTCCTGGATCATGTCATCAAGGGCGTCCGTAAGCGCAGTTCCGATGGTGCTCTGCCGGTAGAACATGTAACTTGGCTGCGCCTGCGCCATGGTTGCAATATCCGCGCGGTGGGAGCGGACTAGTTTCCAGCACACGGTCCTTCCACAACGTTTTCCTTTTTCCTTCGCTTCCCATTTATTTGGTCGCTTTTCACAAATCTACTTAGAGATATTGGCAGCTGATCCAGTGAGAGAAGTAGATGCGACAGATAAAAGTGACGCTGCACGCTCAGCGCGCCTCGACTCAAGCTTGTCCGCAAATTCCTTCTCCGCAAGGCGTCGCTTAATGAAAAAGGGCAAGCATCGCGGAGGCTTCACACCCAGTTGCGGCTGGTAAAGCCCAGCAAGTGCATCCTTGGAGTCGCGTTTCACCTCCACAATCTCCGTACGGAGAGGAATCGCAGCGGCCGCCACACGCATAGCATTAAGTCCTATCTCCCTGCGAGCACAGGAAACTTCAAAGATGACACGACCCTTGGGTACCCAGGAGGCGAAAAACTCGACAGCACCCTTTCCTTTTCCCATACGCACTTCTGCTGGCTTCGACGTACAGGGCCTGTCTGTCATGCACCTGATATTTAGGTGAGAAGGGTCTCCTTCCTTCACAAAATGACAGAGTTCTGCCGACTCACTTGAGATGGAAGTTCGCGCCCTTTTCTTCCTTCACGACTCGACGCATCACTGTCCTCGCCGCATCAATCTGCTTGTCCTGGAGTCGTCTATAGATTCATTCAATCCCAACGGTGAGCGGTGAGCGACTCCATGGGCACCACTCATAAAGGACACGCACCCTCCCTCAGTCACACGCAATCCAAACTGGCCAAACAGCAGCGAGGTGCCACGCAGTGAGCCTCCGCTGTGCGTTTTGAAGAATCCCTGTGTCGCGAAGAGTCAGAAAGGCCCCTGACGAGGAAACAGACCGCCAACAGTCACTGGCTTTCAAGCCTTCGTCCCGCGCAACTGATAAACACCTTCTGCATTTTCTTGTGTGCCATTCGTCGCGGCCTGAGTCCCACATATGCAACTCCACGAGCTCCGAAAGGAACACCGTTGGGCACAGAGAATGCGTTTGGCACAGAGCTGACTGAGAACGCAGGACGACTCGCAAACAACGAGCTTGCTGGTCGGAGGAGTGAGGCGAACATGGCTTTGGGTGGACAATCTCTCAGGCGATGAAAAACGAAGACCCAGATAAAATGCACAAACAAGACATTAAGAATAAGCACCAGCATTGATTGCTTATCATGGCCGCTTGCTCCAAAGACATTTTCAGAGTTTGTTTTTTTTTGGGGGGGGAGGGGGGGCGGCATATGTTTGTTTGAAGTGCTGGAGGGTGCATAACAAAGAATCAGGGTCATATTCACGAGAAGAGACTAGTTGCAAGCCAAATGGTAACTTATCAATAGCAGATTGATTACTCCGACCACCGCTGATAATACAATAGCGGAACCAGTTTCGTTCGGTAAGAGGGAATCTAAAGCATATTAAGCATTTGTTTGACCAATTATTTCAGTTCTGAATCCGAATTTGATAAAAATGTCACCAACCTTATTTCACTTTTCTAAATTATTCCGAAATGTCCAGTTTTCTCATATCACATCTATTCCAACAACACCATCGTTTGTCAACCCATTAAAGCTAGCACACATTTTGATTGATTGGTTCTGTGATTATTTAAGTTGAATGGGATTATTTAGGGCAATGTTTATCCGCATTGATTGTCACAACAAAATTTAGACAGTGGAGAATTCCGATGACCATATCTGGAAGGACTTTCTGACATGTAACTTGTCTGACACTTAGCTCCTCCGGTTGATAAGCTCAGTGGCAAGAGTGCAAAAAAGGATTTTTTGAAAAATTGAAAAAGTAAGTGGAAACGGTTCCCTCTGATAGTGGTATGACACCTCATATTCCAACATGCTTCGATAGTTTATTTTGAGTGAGTTTACGAGACTTAATTCACTGTATTGTTTTTGCTGGTTATTCCTGTCGCTCCACAACGAACAGCCCCAGTTGGATGCCTTCGATTATGGTCCACTTTGGATGGAACGATCCAAACTCTTCGTGTCCCCTATCTCCGAACTTTTCTGGTAGTATTCTCAAGCTACACGACGAGTCACATCACAGCGGAGATTTTTGTTTCTTCTAAATACTACCAAAAACCAACCAGAATATGCAACTTTTTTTCTTGGTCCAGCTCGTTCCATCGCTGATACTTCTTTCTTTCAACATGGGTGCATTGGAAAAAACACCAAAAATTCTAGTGAAAACGACACGAGAGTGTCCGTCAGTGCCCAGCCCAAATTTTGAGAAGCATCCAGTCATGCAGTGCACCAAAAGATACCGCAATAATGAGACGAACGCGATGGTGACCTGTGGACAAGAATGCATGAGATGCACGAGTGGACCGCAGGCGAAAAACCCGGGAAAACAGTTTTGGCGATGTCCCTCACACGGTTTTTTTGCATGGGTGGTGGAGGAAGATCATGGAGTCGATGGGACGACAGCTTCGAGTGGACCGCCTCTTGTGCCTGTGGCTGCGATTTTGTTGGGTTCAGGAGAAGTGCCACCGCAGTCCCATCAGTCGATCCCGCAACCGCGTCGTACAGTGCAAGTGAATGTCAGTTCGTGCGAATATATGGTGGATACGGCTCTAGGGGACGTCTCTGCGGCAGCGGAGGCAGTGTTTGCAGAAAACGCGAGCCTGAAGGAGGACCGAGAACACCTGCTAGAGGAAAATGCGCGCCTCAAAACCGAGATAATGGAAGCAAAGGAGCGTTTGAAAGCGGTTTTGGATTGATTTCTCCTCTCCTTTCTTTGCCTTTGATTTTTTGTTGCTTGCGACCTGCTCTTTCCTCTCATCATTGTATAAAGTCACTTTATTATTCCTTCCAAATCGTCCTTTTTTCCAGAGGTAGAAAGTAGTACCATCAGGTCGACAGAATCACGCATCCATCCGGAATTCAAGATCAAATTGTCGCTTTTCGGACTTTCCTCTTCCCATAAAAGGTACAGCACAAGATCAGCTGATTTGGGGAAGGAGGATGCCTCAGGAAACGATGTTAGAGTTGACACCGCTGTTTCCAGCAAAGGCTGTCCAAAGCGCGACACAAACGAAAACAGGCAGATTTTCCTCACGGTATTTGGAAGAAGCAGAAGCGTCCTCATCAGTTTGGTTATTTCCCATACAACTTTATATGTCTCGAGTATGCGTTGGATCGCTGTCTCTGTACGGCCCATAACCAAATGATCTCCTTCACCTGAAGGAATCCACGTCTCCAAGCTGCGAGGCAGCATAAGCTTCAGCAACTCGACCTTGCGTTCAGACTGAGCGAGGATTTTGATGAATGATTGTAGCTACGGGTGCGGTTTGCCTTGGAGGTGAACTCGCAGACGCATAAGCGCGGGGACCAATGTGAGCGCGTGACGAAAGTTCTTCAAAGATTCGAAGTTGAGAACTGCCACAACACCACTGCGATGCACGAGGATGAGGAGGTCGCGTTCGGACGCCTCCGCGATGGCGGGGTTGTCGACGAGAGGGTTTGGCCACAGTGAATCAGCTCTGCTGTAGTAGACCGCGCCTTCCCAGCAAGGTGGCTCGCTCTGACGGCGTGCATCACTGCCGAAATGTGTTTGAAGCACGGTGCCGCGTGTGCGAGGCGGATCGCGTCGCTGCCGAATAGGAGTCCAGCAAAATGCTCGCGGATCTCGCGTGGGAGCGTCTCCAGAGTAATCTTGGTCATAACGGGGAAAGAGAGCGATGGAAGTTGCGCGTGTCAAAGCGTTACCAAGTATGTTGGAAGTAAGTAGGTCCAATCTCGAAACTTTTGATACCAATTGTTAAAATACAATTTGTATGTGAAGAAACGAAGATGCACCCAGGGTCCCTTCTCTGTCCTCTTGTGCCTTTTTCCTAAAATACCCATTTGATAAGGTGTAAATTTTACTATGAAGATATTTTGGAAATAACCAGTATAAAGTTTCACCCTTAGAAATGAAACTATGCAACAAGCGTGAGAACAAGCAAGGAACCTGGGAAGTCTGCCGCGAGGAAATGGAGGAGGCCGTCTCAACTCTCTAACCAGTCCCGGAAGGTCGTATTGGCGCTGTCCTACGCACAACGGGAGAAGATGGATCCCCTCAGTACCAACCCCGCCTCATCCTTACTCGGGTACCCGCCTACTCGCCCCAGGCTACGCGCTACTCGCCATACACCGTCCTGAGCTCCCCGACCCGCCACGTGTCCGCAACGCCTTGGATGTCCCACTGCGTCACGCCAGGGGGGCGCGCACTGATTTCCAACGAAAAGTAGATGAACTTAAATAGTTTTCGTTTTCGTACAAACGTACCAGGTCCTTGTTTTTTTTTCTTCAATCGCTCCTGTTGGCTTGTCCATTCACCTGGATTGCCTGTCGTTGTGCTCTATCGAACGCCGCAGCCTTCGACCGTGAACCGTGGGAGCTAGAGTCGAGAGAGAGTGATCCAGCCAAATATGAGTGAAGCCCAAACCGCTGTTGGGAATGTGTGGACCGAGCGACTCAAGACTCTGAGCACCCCGTCAACACCGTCTACCACCAGTGTCCTGAATGCACTGAATGCACCGAATGCAGTCAATGAGACTGCAGCCGATGGGACTGCGGCACGGACCGGAAGGGGCACCGTGAAGACTTCTCAGAAACGCGAGGAAGACGACGGATTCGTTACGGTCGTTTCCCACAGCGCAAAGAAGACACGAAAGAGGCCCTCCGCTTTTCCAGCAGTGACGGCACGTACCGCGCAAAAGGTGGTGCCAGTGAAGAAACCTGAAACAGTGCTGCAGCAACCCATCCCCACTTCCTCAGAAACATCCCAAGACCAGCCCACACCCGCAGCCTCACCCGTACTCACTCCCGTATCCACTCCCGCACCAGCTATTCACACTCCAGTCGCTGCAAAGGTATGATGAAAGTAACTTAAACTCCTCCAATTTATCACTTCTCAAAAACAACAACAGATCGTGCAGACCGTCACACGCTCAGAAGTTCTAGGTGCTTCTTCCTCCTCTTCATCCTCTTGCGCATCGACTGCCTCATCGTTGTCCTCTGCCGTTTCCCGGAAATCTGGGCCTCTGCCACCACCTAGTACATGGCCTTCCCTTGGCGATGCCGTCTCCATTATCACTCCATTGACCCCTTCAACACCTCTCACCAATGAATCTGTCGTTGATCAACCGACCGTAGAGGCGGCCACCCCTTGCTCTGAGATCAAGGGAAAGAAGAAGTGCGGAAAGAAGGGTCCACAATACAATACCAACACCAGTACTGATGACGTAAAAGAGAACCGACCCCGTTTAGCACCATTTATAGGTGGAAGTGCCACCTCCCCATCAAATGGATCTCCTACAACCGACGACCATGCTGACACAAACGCCACGAGCACGACCACCACCGGTGCAAACCGTCGTCAGCCCTCCTCCACACCTCGAACTCCAAGCTCGAACCAAGCCTTCCCCAACAACGCCTCCAATAACGATCGCCGGAATTTTATCAACAATAGCCGAAAAAGCAATACTCCCCGAAACTTCCCCGTTGATCCTCACGCATCTGCCACTCCTGCCGCAGCTGGCATGGTCGGTATCCTTCCCCAAACCGCATTCAACGCAAAATCCGGTCCCTTGTTGCAGGCATACTCTGAGCAACAACACCAGCGTGGCCCTTATCAGCAGTACCAGTCGCGCCATGCGCAGAATAGCTTTCTGTCGCGGAATGGCAGATATGGCGGGTACTTGCGCAACGGTGGGGGCAACGTGCGTCGTGTCGTTTCCTTTCCTGGAACGAGCAAGATGCAGCAAGGGCAATTTTCTGGTGTGCCTGTCTCGTTTCCGGGACATGTCGATCCTGCCACGGTGGAATTGGATTTGGTGAAGGAGTGGATCAAAAACCAAGTGTATGTATTCTCTTTGTAGTATTAGGAATGGGTGTGTTGCAATTTGGGAGCCCAAACACCCACTTGTAAACTTCAAACATACTAACTGAAGCAAAATAACCAATCGAATTCCTGAACAGCGAATACTATTTTTCCGTCGACAACCTCTGCCGCGACCTCTACTTCCGGAGCCACATGAACACGTCCACAGGCCTCGTACCTCTTCCCGTCATTGCACGCTTCAATCGCATCCAGAGCTTCATGGCCGTCGCACGCACCAAAGTTGCCCGCGAGCACGCGCTGCGCGTCCTGCAGCCTTCCTCGCCCGGTCAGGACGAGGCTATGGCTGTGCGGCAAGGCGGTGGAGACCCGACGGCGGCGCCCGGATGGGCCGAAGCGTTTGTGGCGGCGTGTCTGGCGGGGAGCGAGGTTGTGGAGTGTCTTGAGGAAGGAGGCGTGCGGCGGCGGGATGGGTGGGAGAAGTTTGTGCTGGTAGGTGCTCTGGGTGGCGCTGGGAGTGCTGCTCTTGCGGGACAGGAGGATTTTCAGGTAGCCCCCGTGGAGACCGCGGGGTGAGTCTCCTTTTCTTTAATTGCATTGGATTTGGGTGGACATAATACTCAAATTTGCTGTTATTAGGGTAATACTGACCGGATCAGAGACGATGCAGGAGAGAGCCGAGTCACTGCTGCGCGGCGGTCTTCGCTCAAGTGAGGGGTCTATTGGCGCCGCTGCTGCTGTGTCTGCCGCTGAGGCCGTGGGCTGTGGTGGCGACGTTGACGGTGACGTGGAGATGGTGGTGAAGGAGGAAGGTGTACATGATAATAAGGAGTTAGATGACGATGATGGATGGAAATTCCGGAAAGCGAAGCGGAAAGGAGAGGCGGCTGCCCTACGGCCCATGACGGTGGGAGAATTGCTTAAGAAGCAACCGATACCCTCTGTCGTGGTCGCAGATGTGAGTGTGAATGTGGTGGATGAGGAGGAGAGTGAGTGGGACCGGGTAAAGGTGCTACGGAGTAGGGTTCCGAGCAAGAAAGGTTGCAAGTCCAAAGGAACTGTGGGTCGTTTTGGTGATGCCGCGGATGTGGAGGTAGTGGATGAGGAAGGTGGGAACGATGACGAGGAGGACGCTGATTTGATGTTTGAGTTGGAGGAGCCTGCGATTCCGGAGGCGGATGTGACACGTGACAAGCTGGCTTCCAGATCCATAGTTAGAGAGAACCCTTACGAGTTTGTGGGCGATTGGGAGGAGTTTGACGATGACGAAATTGATGGTCTCGTCATTGTCACTCAGCACCTTCCGTTGACGCCGGTCCCAGGAAACAGCAACCACCAAGCCAAACTGAGTCCCCCTCTTGTGGAACCCGCTCGGAATCTCAACCGCAATGGATTCAACAACTATCATTCCCACTCTTCGCATCCGTACACGGTGAGGCCATACCAGAATCTGCCACCTCGGAAGCATGCGACAATTGCTTACGACCGCAAAGCTTCGCACTCGGAGATTGCCGAGATTATTAATGAGGGGCTGTACATGTACCAGATGGATTTGCAGCGATCGGCTGCGGCGAAAGCGTCGTCTGCCTCTTCATCGTGGAAGTCTATGGAGGATGAACCAAATTCTGCGCTATCGAGTCGAATTAGTAAGGCAAATGAGTCTGCCGTGCGAGAGTCGGGATCGGATGGGGCCTTAAAAGCGACGCCGGAAGCAGCTGCTTTGCACTCTACGGCTGCGTCTGCTTCGGTACCCATCCGGAAGCCTGCATTCATGAGGCACTTCTGGGAATCGTCGTCCGCGGCGTCGCCTCCAGTGGGTTGGCTCATGAGTCGCAACGAGCTGCTAACGCCGGCGGCTTCGCCCGGTTTTACTCCCAGTCTGGAATCTGCTTCACCGCGGCAACAAGTGTGTCCGCCGCCATCGCCACGGGCTTTCAGAATAACCGGGGCTGGGCTTGTGCCGAAGTCTCCTGCTTTCAAGGCGGTCAAGCTGCCTGGCGAAGGCTCCAGCCGGAGTTATAAGGAGTTCAGCACATTCCAGCATCCTTCGTACGAGTTGCTCAAGGAGAACGGGTTCATTCAGCACAAGTACCTCAGGTACCGTGCTCGTGCTTTGGCTGGTGAGAAGCATTTATTTTGTTTGGTATGGGTTGCTGACTGTACTTGTGCGCTGGCAGAACGTGAATCCCTCGGTGCCGGCGTGAGCGCCGAAATGAATACCCTGTTTCGCTTCTGGAGTCACTTTCTGCGCGAGCGATTCAATCGCACAATGTACGCCGAGTTCAAGTCGCTCGCGGAGCAGGACGCTGGGCTTGGGCACCGATACGGCTTCGAGTGCCTTTTCCGATTCTACTCTTACGGGCTCGAGGCGTGTTTCCGTGGGGACCTGTTCGCGGACTTCATGGCCATGACGGTGGCAGACTTGAAGGCGGGCGAGAGTTATGGTTTGGAGAAGTTTTGGGCTTATTTGCATTATCGTAAGGACAAAAAGGCAAGGCCGGAGGTGGATGGATTGGTTTGGCCCAGGATTCGTCTCGAATTGAGTAAGTATCGGTCTGTAGATGATTTCAAGCAAAAGATTTGATCTTCGATGGGGTTAACTTGTTTACTCATGAAGTGGATTTTTTTGCTTCCCCCCCCTTTTTTTTTCCCTCCCTACTTTAACAACCAACCTTTTCTTTTCCTTTGTGATGTGGGCAAAGTCCTTTCTTCATGTTTGCCACAGGACCACTCCAGTGATTGCATTATGTGTTTGATGAATCACTGAGTTGCACATACCATTCTTCTGTGTATGCACAGTAGGGTGACACTTCAGACTGGAGTAGTGATGGTTGCCACTTTACGAACCATGAAGTGAAAGTAGTGTCCAGTTTAGACATTGAGGTGGATCTCCAGAGCCACCTGAAATAGCTGAGTCCACCTTGACTCCTTCCATACTGGATATGGCACTTGGCACTTGAGTCTAAGAAACTGTATCCCACTTATTTACATGCATATGGAGTATGCGGCTCACAAACCTCAGATACTTGATGAACTCACACACTGGCACCTCCTGGCAGTAATTGTGGACTGGCTCAACATTGAACAAGATCCCATCTGAGCCACCAACAAGCTCTGGAAATCTGACCTACTATCACTGAAGCACCATTCTTGATTTCAATCCCCAACAGGATGTGCAACAATACGACAAGCGATAAAAGTTTTTTTCTAATTGTCCTTGAACCCAAATATCCACTATGCAAACCTTTAAGGGGTTCTTTGTCCGCCTGTCTTCCAATCTTCCCTTCCAACGACCAAACCCAGATAAAAATCTGGCGATTGCCATGACTTTGTGTACTGTCCGAGAAATGACCGATCCCGACAGCCAAGGTCCACCATCTTCTCGAGCGCTAACGGCTGAGACCACGCGAGTGAGCTCCTCGATGCACGACCTACTCGCTATTCTGTGTGTATCCGCTAGCGAGGCGACGCTGGCGCAACTAGCGTCGGCGACCGCCAAAACATATTCTCGCAAAACGCAGAGCGAAGACAGCGTCGGGCGCATTGCCCTTGTTTGCGCAGTGTGCACGTGCGCGGAGCAGAGCGCGCTCTTGATGCCGGTGCTGGACACCCTGCTCGGATGCACGGTATTTCCGTAGCCTTCTGTTTCCTACAGGAAGATCCTTACTCTAAAATGATGCAGGATACCATCATTGAAGACATTGCTGCGTTGGAGGCTTCGCAGAGAAAGGCCGTGGCCCAGCGTATTGTAACGCACCAAAGCCACGCACCGTTGCTCGAAACCCTTGCACGCAAATGTTTCTACGCCGTGAATGTATCTTCTGGGGAATGCTCATCAAATGTCGTAAATTCAAACTTTTTATCCTTGCTGAATGACTGCGTGGCAAGCTTATGCTCGCTCGTGCCGACGGACAATATGACACCACGTTCCATGGAAACAATCGAACACGCCTCTCTCACTGCCTTTGCCATTTTGAATGAATTTTTATCTCATCCAAGGTCAGAAGGTGATTCTGAAGGTGGTTCTGAGGAGCATGGTGGAAATCTGAAGACGCATTTACTGAAGGCCCTGGTAACCGCTCGTCCTTTCTCCAAAATGCAAAACTTGCACAAAACTCTGTTAGAATTGTTCAAGATAATTTCGTCTACCTCTGCTTTGTGGAAGGGGTCCGGCATGGCTGACGAGGATAATATCAGGACGGCCAATGCAGCACGAGAGTTCATTGACTTTGTATTTTCAAACATAGTTTCTCGATCGTATTCTAGATTGCTCAGCCTCTGTTTACTGTACGCCGAATATGATGAAGCATCTCTGTTGGAATCATTGAAAGCGCGTACGGCAGCATCATTGAACGACCTGGACGCCGATGCCACATTGTTTGGCCTCGCTACTGCCTTTGCTATTGAGAAATATAACTTGACTACTTCAGCTTCGTCATCAACGAAGGAGTTCTATTATACATGGCTGGCGTGCATGATTTCAGCGTCGGGGCGGAAAGCACATCAATTCCTGGCCAACCTGATTCAGGACACATTCGCAGAATCACCACTGGATTTTAACGTGAGTACGCTGCAAGCCATCAAGAACCATGCAAACATCCTTGCTCCTTTTAAATCCATATACCAAGAACTGAAATCTCATGTGGTGGAGCAGCAACGATCGCATGGAACAGGTGGTTCATTGAGTGAAGCGCGGTTGGTGGAGATAGGAGTGCTGACTATGAACGACACGAAGCAGAATATCAGCCTGGACAAGGTGATTGCGGATTTCAAGGGTGGTGGTGGCGGGACCGCCGTGCCGCGATACCTTTTCATGGAAATTCTTGTCAATGATGGGTGGTACAAAGGATACTTGTTACCGCGGCTGCTGGAGGGTATGCAGAGTGAAGATCAAGACGAGTCGAAAACGATGAAGGCCCTTTTCGAAGGGTTGCGGAAAGCTGGAAAGGTCCCTGCATATTTTCTCGCGTCTGCATCAGGGAACGGTAGTCTTGGAGCCCTGGGGAAGGTGGCATCGCATATGGGAAAGATGTTGAAATCAAATGTGCCTTACGTTCCACCTCAACTCAGCCTCCAAAACCTCGAAGACATCAAATCCAGACTCGAAGCATCACTGACAGTACTTTTGGAGCTGAATTCTGATGCAGATGAGGGCTTTGAGAGGGATTGCGTCAGTGCAGTTCAAACTACGTTCACGACGCTGCAAAACTTATTCAAGAAAGAAGGATGCACCACGGCTGGAGTGCGTTTTTCTGTTGATGCGTTTGGAATCTTGGAATGCTCGGGGGTCTTATGCAATCGTGCCTCTATCGCCATTGTGGACTGTTTCTTAGACGTTATTGCCGTCAAGTTTGATGTCATGGACATGGATAATGATTGGAATGGAGATCCAAGGATGAGTCAGGCGTTTGAATTGCTGCTGAAGTATTTGCGAGCCTGCTTTCCCGTGTTGGTCCTTCGAATATTTTCTCTCGTGCACGGCCCATCAACACTATCGCCATCGCAATGCCTTCTTATTGCTCGGTTATTATATCATTTGTGTTTGACGATTCCGTCGGGCTTCTTGTCGACTGATCGAGCACTCACTGATGTTGCTGCCGACGAAGCTGAGATTGATGCCAAAAATGAAATGCCTGATAACTCTTCTACAGTGGTGTGCCTGGGACTTTTCTTCGAAAGGTTTAAAACAGTGGCATGTGCTGAGCATGTTGGGATGATTGCTTCCATTTTCATAGGCTTATTGGAATCACGGCGCCTTAGTTCGCAGATATCAGAGCGGGAGTCACAATTTTTTCTCCACTCCGGACCATTGCTGGATTCATTGAGAGATGCAGTGCATGTCGTCCAAGCCCGCCATGAGCTCTTTTCGGCAAGTTCCCGTTTTGTAGATTTACTGCCTCTACCTCTGAGTCTCAAGTTTGGAGCTGTGAAGTGGGCGGTCTGGGAGTCGTCTTTCGATTGTGGTGGAATGAATCTGCGAAGGAGGACCAGTTACATCAAGGCCATGATTAGGAGATATATACAACTTAGTCGGGATAAAGACTCTAGTTGTGAAAATCTTGCAGCAGAATTGCTGAGAGCCATCGTTGACTTTCAGGCCTACCGGGTTATGCATCAACCTGTGAGCGACGACGAAGGGGTTTCATGTGTCCTGGCTGGTTTGAATGAGCTTCTCTCAGAAATATCCGCCAGTTCATCTATAGAGCGGATATATGGGTTCTTAAGCGTTCGCACATTCGAAGTGTTCTTCAGCCTTGCTGATTCGTTCCTCACACCGGGTGTGCTGTGGATTGGCTATGAAGGTCATGACGGACAAGGATTGGCTGCAATCGAGAAAGGAGCGCAGTTTTGGGAGCGGATTTTGTTGAGTGAAGGCGGGCCGCTGGCTCCCATCGTTGACTTGGAATGGGATACTCTCTCACACGCAGTGACGCGACTTTTTGATGCAATATTTATGATGGTACCAACCCAAGAAAGGACTTTGGCTTTAATTACGGTAACTTGTGTCCTCGCGGAAGTGTCCCAGTATCCTTAATGAGGCGCACAGGTTCTATTTTCCAATTGTCCCCTTCTGTGCAGCATTTACTTTGCATCGCGTAATATACCTGGGTTATCTACCCACCTGACCCCTCTTTCAGCCCTCACAGGAAAAGATGTGCTGGATGCATTGCGACAACCGTCAGTTGCTCATTTTTGGTCATTTGTCAAATCCTTTCTCATCACATGCACCCTTGCAGGCTTCAATTCCCCTTAAATCAACATCCTGACGTGATCGCTACTGCTGCCGTACTCCAATTCATATTTTTGGGAGAAGAAGAATCGAGCCACAAGCTTGAACTTCTTGTTGATTCCGTTTCAACTACTGCTATGGAGGTTGAAGGTTACGTCACTTCTAAAGATGTTGTGCAGTCAGCAAAGAAACTATTGAAGATTATGCATGGTCCAGGTGAAGCAGGATTGCGAAGTGGATGTCGCGGCAGCAGTGCCACTATCACTGAAAATCGCAGTAGGATGTTGGCAACACTTTTGACAAAATTATTAAAGCTCAAAAATACATGACTTGTACACATCGGATTCACAGTTGAATCAATATATTTAGTTCCCCCACAAAAGCAAAACGACGAGGAAAACCTTCAAAAGTTACGCGTCGAACCTCCTGGCCCCTCATGAATGTTGAAACATTTGTCCCCATACTGGCACTGCCCAATATTCCAGAAATGACACCTACCCCTCGGCTTGATATCCCCGCGACCCCTCCCACGCCCTCGGCCCCCGCGATCTTGGAACCCACCCCGCGGCGGTCCGCCGCCCCCGCTCCCACTCCCAGCCCCAAACGCCGCGCTGCGGGCAAAGTCGTTCGAGTCCGCATACCGCTTGACCCGTCGGTGCTCGCGGTCGTCCTCGTCCTCGTCATCTTCCCCGCGTCCATGCTTGTTGCCGCTGCCGTGCTGGCCTGCTTTTTGCTGGAAGGCGAGGATGGCGGCCTGCGCCATCATGCTCTGCGCCTGCTGGTTCCTATTGTTATAGGCGCCTGGGGGTTGGGGTATGCTTGGTGGTGCTTGTTGGTATGGATGTTGTTGATATTGGGAGTTGTATGTGCCCGGTGTCCCGGATGGCGATTGATCCATAAGACCCATGAGACCAGTTGCTTGCTGCTGCGGTTGGTTTTGCTGACCCAACATGCCCAGTAGGGACGACGTTGACTGACCACCTTGCTGAGGTTGGTGGTTCATAAACGGAAAACTGCTAGACTGTTGCTGATGCATGAACGGCAAACCTGGAGAAGCAGGTTGCGCTTGCTGCTGTTGCTGTTGCTGTTGCTGAACCAAAAAAGACAAGCCAGGGGGTGTACTTTGACCTGACTGCGATTGATGCATGAACGATAGACCTGACGGTAATGTCTGCTGCTGTTGCTGTTGCTGTTGTTGGTGTTGTTGTTCTTGTTGTTGTTGTTGTAGTTGTAGTTGTAGTTGTTGTTGTTGTTGTTGTTGTTGTTGGTGTTGTTGTTGTTGTTGTTGTTGTTGTTGTTGTTGTTGTTGTTGTTGTTGTTGTTGTTGTTGTTGTTGTTGATGCTGCTGCTGCTGCTGCGATGGCTGTTGTTGGGTAAATTGATTCAAGAACGACAAACTTGGAGGAAGAGGCGCCACCGGCTTGGCTTGTGTTGGTTGTTGTTGGTTCAAGAATGGCAACCCAGCAAGTCCCTGTACCCCCGTTCCATTCGTACCAGGTGTAGGAATTGCTGGTGCACCTATCGCAGTCGGATTCTGACTCCCCAGGCTCTTCAAAAAATCCGCCAACCCTCCAGCTGGCGTTACTGCTGCCGCAACAGGTTGCTGCTGAAGGGCCAACAATAGATTCAACGGGTTCCCAGTGGAAGGAGTAGTCTTAGTAGGATTCAAAGCGCTCAATAGCCCACCAAATCCCGACGCTGCAGGAGCTGAAGGCTGTTGCTGCTGCGCTTGCAACAACCCCGCGAGTCCGGACAGTCCACTCAAAGCGCCCAGGTTGAGTCCTGATACATCGACAGGAGGCTGTGGCACAGTCTCCGGGTCATCCAGGGGTATGATCTGCGGCTCGCGGGACACGCCGACCATATCATCCTCGCCGTAATCTACGTCGTCCGGGTCGGCAGGGTTGGGGGGTATATCTTCTTCCTTGTAATAGACTTGTCCAACGATGTTGCCCTCCCGTTCCTCCTGTGCGCGCATCTCAGGGGTAGACGTTGGTGGTGGGTATATCATCATTCCCATGGCTTTGTATTCATGTGTGGGGTTGGACGGGAGGTTTAGTTGGGTGGAGGTATGAATGGCAATTCATTTTTCTAAGCACTCTGGGGCTCTTCTCTATTTAGGGGGGGACGGGTCCCAATGCCAAATGAAGGGATGCAATGCTATCATATTTGATTGCAATGTCAAGATGGGTGCCAAGAAGCGGCCGCCGCACCGAATGAAGTAGAGACAAGATAGATAATAGATAGGGGATGAAGGCATCGTTCTGGGAAATGCACGTACCTTTTGGAGCCCGCCATTCCATGGTTGGCTTGATCTCCTTGCGGAACGCCAATCGTCCCTCCATCCGTTCACTCTCTCTCGCGCTTTTGGCACTCTTGGTCTATCCAGCATCAACAAAAACCGTGAGTCTCGCAGTGTTATAACAAATTGAAATAGAACTCACCTTGTCCCCAACCATACTTGCATCATCCTCGACATTGAAATACTTCATCTTAACCAAATCCGCCGCAAACGACACCGCCTTGCGCTTTTTGCGGGGGTTCGCAGGGTCCACGTCCGGTGTCACCTTAAGACTCAGAATACTCCGTATTCCGCCGGGACCATACCGCGCTGGATCCTCCGGCTCCTCCATCGTTGTGTCCGCCGACACTGCCGTCGCCGAAGTTGCGGCGTCATCGTCATTCTCTGACTTCACCTTACTATACCGTGGCATGGCAGGCGGGTCCGCGCTGGCATCCTCGCCTGCCGTAGCCGGGTTGGCGCCACCTGGGTCGGGGACAGCGCTGCGCTCGATGCGCTTGATCTTGGGGAGAGACGCGATGAGCCGCGCACTGATCTGCTGCGCCTCGCGCGTTGCCGCGGCCGCGGCGGCCTCTTCTGCCTCACGCTTCATGCGGATCTTATCAGCCGCGGTAAGCGGGGGCGGCGGGGCGGGGCTTTCCTCTGCGGGTGTGATGGAGGGTTGTTCTAGAGACGGGCAAGCATGCAAGGTCAGTAGGGAATGTAAGGTGGAGCAAAAAAGAAAGAAAATCACGGTACCGCTTCCTTTTTGTACAAGGGCTGCCCATGAGCTGCGAAGTTGTCCGGCAACAGCCTTCACGTCCCCTGATTCAGAGGGTCAGTCACCCACAGTTAAAGCAACCACCACTCACCATCCTCATGAGTCAGCAAGGATTGCACTGACCGCCCCAGTTTGCTCGCGGCAAGACCCTCCACCGTCACGGGCAGTTTGACAAGTAGCGCGAGAACTTCCTTGAGCAGCGCGCTATGTCCGCCCTTGGCCGCCTCACTGACCCATTGTCGCAGCAGCATGAGCCCTTTGAACTTGTTGCTCCGCGCTAGCCTAATTCAGAACTTCATGAGCCGCTTGCACAACACAAACGAAAAATTACCTTACCCTTCATAAAATTCAGCCGTTACGCCGCATCCATCCATTTGTAGCCGTGCGCACCGTTCCTCCACCCCATCCGCAGCGCTCAGGTACTTGAGGTACTTTGTGACGCTCCCAGCGTCCGAAAAGTCAATGTCCTCGCGCGTGATAGACGCTGGCACCGCGGGAACCGGTTGCGGGCTGTCCACCGCAATGAGGGGCTGTGCGGGCTGTGCGGGCTGTGCCGCGGGTGTGAGAAGCGGGATCTGTGCCTGGGAGAGGGTGGTAGAGGCGTGGTTGGTTGTGGAGGGAAGTTCGGCAATAGATTCGTCGCTGGCAGAGCCGTCGCGGGTGAATTGGGGCTTAGCGATGGCTGCAGGGGTGACGCCAGAGTCTAGGGGGTTTTGGATTGCGAAAAGAGGGTTATGACGAAGCTGTCACGCGAAGGCGAAATAATATACTGGGGCGGCTGCTAACTACCTCGTGCTTTTTGCCTTCTGCGGGACATCCATTTGCGGACCTGAAGATGGCGGATGGAGAGGTATTGTCAGACAATGCATCCACTCCACCAGTCACTGAAGATAAATGCCTGTTCGGAAGTCAATCCAATAGAGGATGCCAGCAATGTAATCGCCTCATTTTCTGGTAGTGGGTTCGTTGAAAAAATATGGTTTCCATGGACCTGATTATTTGAGCATCCGAAAAAATAGCATCGCGCCTAGCTTTTCACAGTTGACGTAAACCATGCTATTGAAATTATGATTAGGGGTAGTTTTGATTTGAACGCGAGTCAGGAGCATCTTGGGTTTGATGATGTCATAATGTCGGGGTCATCAATCCAACCGAAATTGGTTTTCTCTTGCACATCATTGCGCCGGCTCATTCTGCACTCACTTGTATGCCATTCTCCCAACGCAGTTTCCTGATGCTAGCATGGATGGCACGCTTGTTCACAGTTCCGAACAGTCGGTGACTGTCACCGAGACCCCCGCGCACACCCCAGCCAACATTTCCGAACAAGGAATCTCGAGTCTCTTTAAAGAATTCTATGTGCAATTAAGTGAAAAAGGAGCAGAAGAGACTATACCGTCAGAAACAGGTTGCGACGGGATTGTGAGTATGGATGGGATGCTGCTCTGCAGCTGCAATGTTGAATGGGGCTGTGTATGGTGTGTTGGAGTTGCGGGTACTGGGCAGATGGCTAGTCACGTGACTTGACAAGGACTTGAGACACGCGGGTTCTGGTTTTGGTTTCGGCTGCCTCCTGCATCTGGGCGAGCCAGGCGTCCATTACATTCCTTGCGTCCATTACTCTTTTCTTCTTCTCTTCTCTTCTCTTCTTCTCTTCTCCTTCTTTCTCTCGAGACACGGATGAGGGACGGACGCTGGCTTCTCGTGCGCTGGATCTGTTGGTTGCAATAGAGACACGAAGGGCTGCGTGTGGATGGGAGAGGGGAGGGAGGCGGGGGAGGGCGCGGAGCGGTTGTTCTCGGTGAGAGTCCTGGCTTTCGAGAATGATTTTATCTCCATACTCTGGATGATGCTGACCGATCAGGGCCAACGCTTTTCAGGGAGTACGCGCATGGTCGAGACAACGAAGACGTGTTTGACAAGACGGTGGCGGCTTGCGTCGAGCGCTTCAGTGTCACCGTGTCGGCCTCAAGGCCAACCACAATTATCCAATCAAATAGTATTTACTGGAACTACTGCATCAACAGCAAGCGCAGAGGAGCGGCCAAACTCATCCCCCAACTTGGCGTGCCTGGGGACACCCTCTCGAAGCGCGCACTGCGCTTCGGTCACTCTTCAGGCCCAACCCCGTGTCCACGTATACTTCTACTCCCCGCAGCCGTTCAAATTCACCATCAACGACCTGCTCACGGCTCGCGCCCAGGGATTGCCGCCACAAGCTTAACAACGACAACCACTGTAGCAGTCGCGTCAGAAACAGTAAGAGACCTGCTTCACGTCCATCGCGGCTGGAGATATGTCTTCTTTCCTTTCACTGTTCTTGACACATAGCCCGTCTGAACACAGCCGACGATTTCGAGGACAAGAGGAAAGGAGCTCCACGCTTTTGCAACTGGTATGTGCTGCAACTGTCCTCGCTGCGAAATCAGTCAAGAATATGCGTGGGAGGAATTCTGAATTATTATTCGTATGATAAATTGAGTCTTCTACAAGGTTGATACAGCGTTTCTTTCGTCCTCGTCTTCCTCGTCGTCGAGCCCGATTGCATCTTTTGCAGCAATACCACTCATTAACACATCGTCACGAATCCACTCCCAGACCTCCGTGGATAATGCAGCTTCCTCCCGCATTCCGTCTAATGCAGTTTCCTCCGTCGACCGAATCGCCTCCTTGAGCGCCACCATTAGTTCCTTTCGCCTCTCCTCTACATTGGCATCAAATGAATCCAACAAAGCCCCAAACCCTTCCAACATTTCATCCAACCTCCGCACAAACACCTCCCGATGTCGTTGCACAATAGGCGCCCTCATCAACGCAGGTTGCTCCGAGCTCTTTTCCAACAACCTCCGCCCCCTCCGCACCGCCAGCGCATGCACCATGCGCAGGACCGCACCATCGTCATCATACCCACGCAAGTGTCGCACCACTTCGCCCACGTCCACGTAGACCCTGTAATCGCGCGGCCGCACGAGCAGGTACGAGTGAAGCGCCTCGAGGGCCGCGAGCGGGTGTGCGCGCGCGCTTTCGACTCGCGCACGGAGGGGAAGGAGGCCCGCGGTGGTTTGGGTGGGCTTGCGCCAGTCCAGGTCTGTACACTGGGTGAGATAGGCAGCGGCGGAGTGTGGGTCGCCTTTGCGCAGGGCGGCGCGGGCGGCCATGTCGCAGAGTTCCAAGGTGCTGAAGGGCTTTGGTTGCGAGGCGTTGGCGGCGAGCCAGAGGGTGGAGAGGTGCTGGACGGTGAGGTAGTCGCGGCGGAGGTAGGCGTGTTCAATGTGTTGAGCGAGGGAAGTTGGGGCGAGTTTCCCGCCGTGGAAGAAGAGGCGGTTGAAGGTCTCAGTGCTAGTTTCGTGGTTGAGGAGCGTGGCTGTATCCGAGCCTGGCACGCTGTAAACACCATCCGCTGCGAGAGGGTACTCGTACGAAGACGGCATCCGGTGTCGCGAGGCGGTGGCAGCCTCGGTCACGTCGCTGCCATCGCCAAACAGGTCATCCACGTCAGTCTCAAAGATGAACTCGCTGCCAGTCTCGTCGCCTTGCTGGTCGCCCATCCCTCTTTTTCCCCTTTCAAGAAAAACACAACCCCCCACGTGGCGCCCACCTCCTTTCCTTCACAGGAAAGTATAGCACTGTTAGTCACTTTTATTCTTTCCCGTTGCGGCTTGAAAAGAACACTATTTTGATGTTTGTGCGATGGACCAATCAGATTGCGAGAAAAATTACATCGCTATAAAAAATAGTCGACAGTGATGATGACTTCGAGGCGATTCGCCAACAGCCCAACGCAACGCCACATCCACGAAGCCTCTCTCAGTCTAAGCTCCTGGACCTCCTCTTACCTCAAAGAGCACTTCAAGCAACCTGCCCCTTCAGCTGGACAGTCCAAACCAACGAAACATCCAACAACACCGTCCTCATCACTGGAGTCTTCAAACGCGAAGTAACAGTGCATCGCAAGCAGACAGTGATCAAGCTGTCTTCCTCGTTGCCGCTTGGGGCCTCTGCTCGTCAAACTAGCCAAGCACCAGGAACCACAATCCAAAACCTTCCTAGAGCTGACGTCGTCCATATGCCCAAACTTGGAATCAAAGGAGTCGTCGTTTGTCTCTGGATCTGAACACACGCATGTCTATGGCAAGGGATCCTCGTCGACTGTTTCGAGACCATCGTTAAATTCAAAGCTACTGCTCTGACTCCTGTCATCGTTGAACTCTTGAAAACCAGTGACATTGACAAGTCAACCACCAAATCCATCAGAAAGTGTATCCTATGCAATATTCATATAGTGCACTTTGAACGGAAACCAATGCGCTTATTGAGGAACTGTATGGGGACTTTCTTATTGGAAATCTTGATACCCTTCAAGTTGATGATGAGAATTGTGATTCTGGTGTTGGGCTGGATGGTGTGAGTTGTTCTCGACATTCAATTTTTGGTTTTTTACCAACTCACACTCCCACCAACAGAAATCCAAAGAAAATGACAAGGTAAAATATAATACATTCATGCAATCATGTGACTACTGAGAAACCTATAAAAAGCCAGCTCTTTTCTTTGTCCCTGTTTAAAAGCTCTTTCAAAAACAGGAAGCTATGATGGAAATCCCTCTCCAGTACAAAGGTGTTGTCTTGACTCCACTGAGTTGCAAGAATTACTCAAAGCTGTTGAACCCTGGAACTGGACATATTTCTGAGCCACCGAAGAAAGCTTGTAAACGTTGGGGATGTGGTAATATGGATTGGCGAACAACTGGGCAGGTTCAAAAGCATACCAATGACACATGTGTGTATCAGCAGTTTTGCCAAGGATGTCATAATCAGCTCCAGACGCAGGGATTGATGCGGTATGCTCCCCCTTTTTTCTGATTTGAATATTGACTGATATTCTGTATGGAATTCCTATTGCTTCCTGTGGATTCTGTAATCCAGATGGGGAGCTGTATGGGATTTATGCTACATTTGAATTGATTTGTTGATTAGAAATGCTAACGAGTTTTTTGTTTTACGCCTTGGCTCTTGACAAGAAAAACTGCCAACTACTTGAAGTTGTCATTGAAGAATTTGGAACTATTTCTATCAATGATGAGGACTACAAGATAAAGTTTGATGAATATACTGCAAAAGTTGAGTCTCTCATCAAATGAACCATGCATCTGAGGTTATCTAATTTTTGCTGCTAATACTTCATTGGCACTCACTAATTCAATTCACCAGGATTTTGTGAAAACTGAGTCCTTTATTTGGGTCCTTGCATCAAATTTGTCTGTTCACTCAAAATGAGTCATGACTTCCACTATTAATCACAGTTTGCTTGTCATGTAATATGTGACAATCTTGTTGATGGCCACAATGCAATAACCCCCCTCTCAAAAGAGGATTTTGAGGTCATACTTTCAGAATTGAAGACAAATAGCTCATGGAAAGTTTGATCAAGCTTCTATTGACAGGATTGACCTTCAGCTACTTTCATACTATGAGTGGGGTCAACTTACTGTTCTCGCATGTCTTTGGGTGCAACAGTGAGATTTACTAAAATTAAAGTTGCCAAGTGCCAAACTTCACTTTTAACAACAAACAGCCTTCAACAAACAATGCCACTTGACTCCACTCAGGCTGCCTTTCTCAAGTGACTAAAAGACACCATTATCAAACCTGCCACTGATGTGGAACGTGATTTACATGGTGTTCCCCTCGCAAATATTTGCTCCATTCTGGCAGTCTTGGATTTGTAAAAGTGGATTTGATAGCAAAGACAAGACAGCTGTAGCAAGATTGCCTCAAAAACAGCTTCCAACGCCAACTTCATCTCCAAAATGTACCAAAAGGTCTCAGCTTCAACAAGTGGATGCATGCAGTGTGGAGGATAGTAGAAGCTGAAATGAAGGAGAGGAAATGATGTGTTCCAAAGTTGCCAACATTGATTCTACAATGACTGATGTGACAGCAAGAATGGATAAGTCAGTGAAATGGTTCATTTTTAGTCCTTAGTCAATCATTTTCTGCACTCTCAGGTGTCTGTTGCACTATTGCAGAATTCATCATGCCTTGATTCCTTGAGGTGAGTGTTGTTTGTGAATCAAAGATTATGAGGTAGGGGGTTTGACTTGTCGTCGGAAGCAGTGTTAAAGGGTGGCGTGCCCTTCTAGACACCTTCGAAATTGGAGGTCGTCTTTTTTTGGAGATTTCGACTGCCCCCTTGACAGGTTGGTTTGCCCGATGTGCCAAAGAACGGCCGCTAACTATATGGGACACTCTTGCCCAGGATGCTTGCGGAAGTCGCGCTGGGACTCGGCCTCGGAGCGAGTGTGATCGCGCTTACTTCTCCAAGTGGGCATTATTTTTTTGGGTATCTTAGGAATGTGGGCGATTAACCTGGACTCAACTTGAAGAGTCTGGATCTGAGACGAAGGTGGACGCGGCCACGCTCGCGGCCCTCGCTCGCATTGTGAGAAGCAGCGACGCGATCGCGGCAGTCGCGGCCTCGCTTGCGACTGCAGAGACGCTGGCACCACGCGACTTTGCTCAGGCACAGGACAAACTGGGACTTAGAGAAGAGGAGAAGCTCACGGATGGCGAGATTCTGGTCCTGTTCGCCGCGGCGATCTCAACCAATTCAAAGGGTCACGCGACCCCAGTCGCTGCAGCAAACATCACTTCCTTCCTCGCCTTATTCACACCGATTCCTCAACGCGCCGCCTCTTTCACAACACTGGCACCCGCTGGCCCGGTCACGATTGCACCGCCTGGGGCTCTTATCACTGTTGACTCTATTCTTGGCTCACATGCCTCCCCGGCCGTCGTCGAAGTCTTCAAAAGCTCCTACAATTTTGCACTTGCCTCCGTTGCTGGTGCTATTGGTGCCACCTTTGTCTATCCCATAGGTACGACTTCGTTTTCTAATGCTTGTGATCCCATCTAAAGTTTTTTTAGACTTGGTCAAGACTCGTATGCAAAACCAGCGCAAAGTTGTCGGAGAAATGGCCTACAAGAATTCATTGGACTGTTTTAAGCAAGTGTTAAAGAACGAGGGTTTTGTCGGACTGTATTCTGGACTCTTGCCACAGCTTGTCGGAGGTACATATCTGCTATAAAATTGAGCGAAATAACAGCGACGGATTTGAGCGAAAGTGGGACTACCAGCCGCTGAGTTGAGAGCAGCGCGTACCTTTCATGGCAAGCGTCCAAGCGACGCTCGAGCTTCGGTTTCAAGGGGAGCGAAGCGCGAGATAGGAGCAGATCAGCACATGACCTCAAACGCAAAAGACTTGATACAGTCTTGGTTGTTTGATGGCCGGAAGGAGCCCTATGAGGAGAGAAAGGGTGAAAGTGGCAGAGACATTTGGAAGGGAAGATGGTTGATAACGACGCCATTCACAAACTTTTTGTTCAATTAGTTGCTCCTGAGAAGGCCATCAAACTCACCATGAACGATCTCATCCGCCGCACGTTCAAGCAACAAGACGGATCCATTCACCTTTCTGCTGAAATCCTTGCTGGTTGCGTGGCAGGAGCCAGTCAAGTCGTTTTCACAAACCCACTTGAAATTGTCAAAATTCGACTACAAGGTATTTACATTCTTAGTTTATTCATAGTTTATTTAATTCGAACAAAAATAGTACAAGGAGAGGCCGCCCGGAAACACGGTGCGCAACGCCAAAGCGCCATGCAAATCGTGCGAAGCCTCGGCCTGCTCGGCCTCTACAAGGGTGCCGCTGCCTGTCTCCTCCGCGATATTCCTTTCTCTGGCATTTACTTCCCCGTCTATGCGCATCTTAAGAAAGATATTTTTCACGAAGGCAAGGACGGAAAGAAGCTTGCGATCGGCGAGCTTCTGACTGCGGGCGCCGTTGCTGGTATCCCGGCCGCGTACCTTGTGACCCCGGCAGACGTGATCAAAACGCGATTGCAGGTAGCAGCGCGGAGTGGGGAGACGACGTATAATGGACTGATCGATGCTGCGCGCAAGATTATGAAGGAGGAGGGGCCACGGGCCTTTTTCAAAGGGGGACTTGCGCGAGTGTTTAGAAGTAGTCCGCAGTTTGGTGTCACCTTGGCGAGCTTCGAGGTGTGTTTTCGTGTTCAATTTGCTACGTGGTTCTTCAAAGCAAACTAACGTACGTTTCAACAGCTCATTCAACAATTTTTATCTCAATATGTCAGTATCTAAGAGAATTTTCGTATATCGGTTCATTTTTTATGATGTGGGGTTTGCGAGCATTTTCCTTTGCTTTAGGATCTGTGAGTATGGTCTGTGCGTGTTGAGCGGGACAGTACCTTTTCGACTTCTTATTTTGGTTTTCTCTGTCTTTTAAGAAGCTTCTTTGGCATTTAAGTTCTGTTGCCTTCAAATCCACATGAGCTCAGCTCGTTGGCATGTGCATTACAGTGGCAGCTAGGTGGCAGACTGGCAGTAGAGCCAAGCCTGGAGCAATCTGGATAACATTCATTGTGGGGAACAAGCTGGTTGGGTTCCTTATTTGAATGATTTGTTCCGGCTGTGATTCCTTATAATAAGGATTAGGCCTGCGACCGGGACAGCAACGGACATGAAGATTAAGTCAACCACGTCCATTACGGAGGCTCCTCTTGGCAATGGTGAATTGGCCCCTTCAACTCTTTTTGAATAGCTGCACGTGAATGCACCCAGGCTCAACCCCTACTTACTCCAGCGTTCGAGGCCTTGGCGTACAACCAACTCCATTCACAATGGTGATACAAAGTTCCACGGGAATAACATTCAAAAGGGCTGGCGATTCTACCTGACCAAAGTTCCTCCACCAACAGGACACTGCTCGTATTCAATTTATAACGGTGGTAGTATGCAATTTATTCAAGACCAGGATGCTCTGCGTCAAACCGAGCCAAATCCGAGCTCATTGCGGTCCATTCCCGGGCATCTCCCGTCTCCGTCAATCCATCAATCTTGTCCCAAGCTTCCAAAAATTCGTCCCTGCGCATACTCGTACGTCGTTTTTTGGACGAATCCGCGTCCTGAGAAGGATCCGGTCGATGCCAACCTTCCTCGCGATGCTTTTTGTGTCTATCCCGATCTTCCTCGATTCGGCGCAGAATTTCTGCCTTCGTATAGGTTTTCTCGGGCCTATGTTCAGATTGCTTACGTTCAGGTGTGTTCACCATGGAATGCATGGAAGCCACCCACATGACTGCCGGTGCCTTGAGCACCAATGCGTTGATTCTTTCCTCCACAGATACCAAATCCGCCTCTCGGAACAGGTTTTTTGCCTTCCACCGCACGACGTACTTTAAGGCAGTGTTAACCAGCGACAGTGTGTGAGGGTTCCTCCGTATAAAAAGGACACGCACCTTTTGGACCTGGCTCGCGTTGACGGGGTTATCGTCGGGCACAATGAGACGCAGAATGTGGGCGAGATCCTTCGCGACGAGGTCCGTGAACACGCGCAGCTTGAGGCGCGCGCTCTTCTGACAAATGGCATCGAGAACGTACAGAAAGTGGAGGCGGTTGAGCGTTGGCGTGGCAGCCATCTTCTCGCGCAGGATGTCGTACATCATCGAGGCACTGGCGTTTCGTGGAGCCGGTCAGCGCACCCAGAGCGCACCAACTGGGAACACAACTCAACTGGCTGCGCACGGACGGCTTGATCGCAAAGTCGCTCACTCGCTGCACAATCTGCTGCGACGATGACAGCGTCCCCAGAAGCTCCTTGAACTGCGTTCGGCATTCGTACCCATCGACTGGTTCCTCATCTTCAGACATTTCGTTGGCTCTAGGTTCACAAAACCCTAGGACCTTATTATGTTAACAGGAGAAAAAAGATGGATAACGAATCATCTGCTGTAGAGTCGGACACTGGCTCACACAAGCACGAACGTGGTAGCAAGGGTGATACCCTCTTCAAGCTGCCAAACGATTTGAGGAACCCCTAATCTGTCAGACGTGTCTTTGGCCCTAGGTAAATGCGTCGGGACGATGCAGTCAATAGTGGGAGAGAGGCACCCAGTCTGGCAATATTGTTAACGTAAGGAGGTTGTTTTGTTTTAGTTTTAATGCGTTTAACTTATCTTCCGAGGGTGTTCTGCCTTTGGTAAGTTTGTCGTGGCGGGACCCTTAACAACGCAAGTCTCTTCATGGAGGATGTACGCGATTAGAGGATGATTGTTTTGTTACCTTCCCAATTCGGCGTGGGGCACTGAGTTTATAACATTTTTCAAATCATCATGTTCTGATTTGAATAATTTACTAATGCGAGATTGAGCTTCGCAAATTCCGGCATTCCCACAATAATCTGCCGTTGCTGCGAACCCAAGCCCCCTTTTTGAAGGCAACACGCGAACGACAAAACAAGGTTCCAGTCTCCAGAACAGCCAAAAAAAGGGCGAATGAATTTACAGATAGAATGGCTTGATATCTGCGTGTCCAAAGGGAATACCACATTTGGGACACTTTCGTTGCCGAGAGTTGACCAAATCGTCCAGGCATCCTTTGCAAAATGTGTGCATACATTTTAACAGTACATGCGATTTGAAATTGTTTGTACAGCTTGAGCACTTCACAAGAAGCTACATTAAGAAATTGATCAATCTTCGAATACAAGTCGCCATGACGCACCTTGAGGTCATCATTTTCTTGCTGAAGATACGAGTCTGTCACGTTTGAGGACTTGGATTGAGCGTCAACCTTCCTTTTCAGGGCGTCCATCCTTTCCTCCATTCGCCTTTGAGTGTTCGCGTCATCCGCTATGATTTGAATCTTTTCCTTCAGGGTACGTTCGGCCTGTTCATTTCATATCTTAAGTACTGAAGGCAGGAAGCGAGGGTCACCAACCTCATTGAACTTGCCCTGCATGGTTGCCAACTTTTCAATGAGCTCCGTCTGCTTTTGATTCAGCTCTGATACTTTTCGCCGGTGCAAGTCAGACGAGACTGTCTTTGCAGCCATGTCTTTCTCGAGGATTTGCTAATGGTAACTCCTGAGTGCAATGTCACGGAAATCTCAAAGTCTAGACCAACCAACTGGCTCATCAACAGCTTTTCGCGATCCTCAAGACGGCGAATCTGTTCCAGTTGCGTTTCAGACTGCTTCTTGAACGCGATTACTTGGTTGGCCACCATATTCTTCTCACGGCTGAGCTTCTCACATTTTTGTTCCACTTTCGTTTTCTGAAATTAGGGCCAGAGCCATGAGCAAAACTACTTCTCTCCACTTAATCTACATGCCTCTGCGACGAGTTTCAAAAGTTGTTCCTCCTTTTCAGTCAAGTTGAAGACCTTTGACTGGTTCTGAGCTTCCAAATCAGTCCAGGCGGCCGATAGCAACTCAATTTCTTGAATGAGACGCGATTCACTCTGACAAGGGATTATTCAGCGTAAGAATGTAACCTTCTGACCGTACCTTTTGATAGAAATCCATCTTTCGCTCTAAATCAGCGAGTCTTTTGGAGGCATCAGGATCAATCTTGGACAATTCGGCACGGACTTCATCCAGTTCGCGCTTCACCCGTGATTCAGAAAGCAAAATCTATTTTGTGAAGGTCAAGACTCACTCGCCCAAGTATCTCGAACAGAGATGAGGAATCACCTCTTGTTGGTTCCGCGCGTCGTTCGATGCTCCTTCAAAGGACTTGACGAGAGATTCCAAATCGGCCACGCGCCTTTCAGATACACTATGAACTCAGGTTAAATCCAGAGAAACTCAACTGATATTCCCTTCAAAATAAAGCTCACTCAAGTCTTTGCCTCATCACTGAGAATAGATTCTGGTTACTAGACACACCGGATTCCGACTTGAAGAAGTCTATCAAAAACTGGTCTACATCATTGCTCAATAAGTTCAGTTTGAGGCGCTCAATCTTGCTCTCCAGTTCGTGAATCTTGTGCTACACACCAAGGGAGAATGACTGTCCGTCAGCTGATAATCATGGGAACCCCTTGCAACAAACCTTGCGTGATTCAGATAATCGTGCAACCTCCTCGCGATGTTGCAACTCTACTGCCTCTCTCTCCTTTTGCACTTTTTCGGAATCAGAAAGGGCATCGCGATGTGCGCGAATGCGCGTGAGGTCTGTTTCTAGTTTCTTCATTTCAGCTTCAAGCACCTTCCTTCGCGTGATTTCTTCAGCCTGTCAAAAAGGAACAGGGAAAAATTGGTGTGAGAAATCTAGCTCGATACGTCTCAATACAATATCTGTATGAACCTCAATTTGGTCCATAAATTTACGCCGGTCTGCTTGACTCTCCTCAAGTTCAACAGAAAGGGCGTCAACACGCGCGCGAAGAAGAGAATTCTCGTTTCGATGGAACTGAAGTTCGCGCTCAAGATTATCGTAAGCAGACTGGCGCACTGACTGCTCGCCTGAGGGATGGATCTACACGTGAGAAGAAAAAGTCAAAAAATTACCGGTGCGTGAATCAGAATGAAGAGCAGTGAGGTAGGAACTCACGTTGGCAAGCTTATAGGCTTCGAATTCTTGTTCCAATTTGACTTTGACCCAGGTTAATTCTTCAATCTGACGTAAACGACCCACGGCTAGTTGTTCTGATTCAACATCGGGTGCAATAACTTCCCCAGCGTTCGTAGTAGTCCCACGAAGTGCATCCAGCGAGCCATTTGAAGATCCCAGATTGTTGTGAGGTATACTTTGGGACACAGGATCATAAGATGATAATGAGGAGTTAGCGGCTCCTCCCGCAGGCGCAGCTGCTGATAGTTTCAGTCGGTCAAATTTGCGTTCAGCAGAAACCCGCGCCGCTTTCGCAGATTCTAGCTCCAATAATAGATCCTGGATTCTCCGAGACTGCTGAGTGATTGTTGACTTGAATTCCGCATTCTGCAAAAGGTATTGTTAGCATGGCGGTTCGATTATGGTTGCTAAACAGAACATCAGCGGGGATAAAAAACCGGGTGAAACTTAAAATGAATTCCTACCTCTCCAGTTAAGGTGTGTAGCCGAGCTTGCAATGAATCAACTTGTTCCTTCACTGGCGAATACCGCTCCGCTGATTTGATATGAGATGCCAGTTGTGAGATTGACCTTTGAATCGACAGTCGCCAAGAATCTATTGAATCATTTCCCGAAGATGCCTGAGATCCTGCTACTATGGCTCGTATGAAATGTGATTCTAGTTTTGGGAAATGGGGTGTCAATCTGCTTGGTTGGCTCGCTGGCTCATCGAATTGATCTTTCGCATCTTGCTCAGCAAAGCAACTGCTTTCTTCAAATTCTTACCCTGTGCGATAGCGTTGAGAGCGTCCCTATCCTCGGCGTGCCGAATGGACGACAGGTCCTCCGAGACCTATTACGACATGAATCCGTCCACGTGGGTAACAGCGTAGAGCAAAAGAAATAAATCACCGGTGCAAGATGGACGCACCTGTGCGAGACAGGAGACGAATGCAGACATGCATACTGCGAATCCAGCCTGCTTGTCTTCGAGAGCGAGGACAGCGTCGGCAGCGTCGGCATGCAGGCGCTTGTACTCGAGCATGCGCCTATATATTGCATTCTTCTGGTATGCTGTGACGGGGTTCTTTTTGCATCGAGGTTCATTGGTTGGTTGATTTGTTTACCAAGGCGACAGGACGCACCGGGTCTGCGAGAGCATCTGGCCTAGGATATTGTGTCTGTGGCTGGGAGTGAGCATGGGAGTGTTGATACGGAACCGCGACAGCGACGGGACTCGCGCTCGAGCTGTTGAGAGTCGCCGCAATCCGCTTTGGAGGATGCTCGTCGCCACCAGACACAACCGCACTCCCGCCACCGCTCCCACTCCCACCGCTCGCAGAAGCAGATGCAGCATTCGCATTGGCATTGGCGTTGGCGAGAAACAGTCGCTTCATTTTTACCGCAGACTACTTTCTGCTACTTTCGTCCACTGGAAAATGGAGAAAATGCAAGAATCACATTATTGCATTACGCTGTCTCAAGCAGAAGAAGCATGATTGGCCGCTAGGACTGGAAACACGAAGGAGGCGATGCAGAGAAACTGCGTAGATACAATGCACCCTTCCCCCTTACCACACCTTTTTCGTGTTGATCTGCATTTTCATCGAATTTCGGACAAGCAGGCGATCGAGAAATGCCAAGCTTTTTTTTTGTCACAAATATGTCGAAGTTTCGAAGTGCCAAGTTGCTCTGCGTTGTGAAGCTTCTAATGGCTATGGTGTTCGGAATTGCATTTCTTGAATACGTTCTGATTGGTAGCTCGCTTCCTGCACCAACAGACAAGGGGTCGGCAAACTCGATTCCTGACGTTGTCAATTTGAACAACACCTCCCTCTCTCGACCCATGCAGTCCACATTGGCCGCATGTTCTTCCAATAATCTCGAGCAGTACCCAATGCGCGAATATGCGTCCGTGGCGCGATTCGACTCCACGACCACAATCATCCTCAATGTCTTCAGAGGCTCCACTGACGCTTTCCGCATCCAGCTGGAGACTGCAATGCAGACTATCGGTGGACGCGCAATGGTGCCCCACATTTGGGTCAACATGTTTGCATTACCGCATGAGGATGAGTTTGAGAATGTCTTTAAAACTGTAGAAAGGAATTTGCGCAGAGGAAAGTATGGCGATCATAACCAACTACCAGAGCTGGCACTCACGAAGTCCTCCTTCAATTATAAGTTCCATGGCCGGTTCTTGTTGGGCTTCATGGCGCCAACAAGGTACTTGCTTGTGATAGATGACGACGCCGAGATTGGGACGGATGCCGTGCGAAACCTCGTACACTTGATGGAAACGAAGCATCGCGGAGTGTGGGGTGGATTTGGCCATCTACGAGGCGAGCTTTTGTGAACAGAAAAAGCCTTCTTGACTGACACGTTGAATAGGCGATGGGGTGCCAAACGATAGGTATCGTTCGTGGCCCAACGTAAATATTGACAGAGACAAATTTGATCATTACGAAATGGACTACTTGAGCGGAATGTGGTTTTTGGAGCAAAGCTGGCTAGAATTCATGTGGAAGGAAAGGCCGTTGACGTGGTTCGGTTCTCCTTTTTCCTTCTTCAAACATGCCTTGCCCTAACTTATTCGTGCACCATAACAGGGAAACTGGAGAAGATATTCACTTGTCTCACGCTGTTCGCAAATACCTCGGTCTGAATACGTATGGTGGCGTGGTCAGCATGAATGCCCCGAAGCTACCAGGAAAATTGCATTCCGCGACAGTTGGTCACTTTTTGGAAATGAGAGAGCACATGTTTGACCACTATCTTGGTCGCGGGAACAAAATTGCCGATGTTCGACCCACAATTGACACACTCGTATACGTTGAAACCGCAGAACAAATCAAACAGTTGATGAATTTGGTCAAAGAGTGCCTATCCTTTGGCATCGGCCCAATATGGTGTAATTTGGGGAAAATCGCCGCCGTATTCCGAGGATTCTGCCACGATCAGGACGTAAATGGCTTGATAGAAAGCGCCAAAAAGCTGTGTTCATACACGCATTGTGAATCATTTGCTTTGAAATCATCCCTCAAGCACCCCATCATGTACTTCAACATGCGCCAAAGCTTTGGACTCGAGTCTGAGGTGGTGCCAATACATACGAGTATGGTGAATGTGCTACCCAGCTTGGCAGGGATTCTGAACAATGTAGAGCCGAAGACCTTTTTGTATGTCGCTCCAGAGTGTGATTCGGGGGATGTTGGTGGCACCTTGCACACTGCGATGGTGAAGCTTGCTTTTGATTCCTACCTGCAATCCAAGTTGAATGCAAAATTTTCGGAGGAGCAGCATAAGATTGGGCATGGCACACATGCTGGCGCCCCGAGGCGTCCACGAACAAAAGGTTTTCTCTGGAAAGGCAGGAGCTTCGAGGCCCACAGTCTTCAGCTTGGGAACTGTTTATCTGTTTCAAAATAAATAGAAGATTTATGAATCGTGGAGAAAGTAGTGCTGCGAGTTTGTCCTCCGTCGTAAATTGTCAATTTTTGATCAAAACAAACGCAAAACCGTCCCCGACTTTAAAAGCAAACAAGGCCAGACATGATATCCGATACGCTTGCAGCTGATACTGCAGGTAGCTTCAATGCAAATACGGATCCGCCCCTGCGTGATGTAGCAAAGCTTCTAACTCGCTTCAAAAGCCTTGTTACATTGACACTGTATAATCAAGACATGTGGACGGAGGATATAAGTATGTGATATTTGATACTTGCCCGTATCTTATAATCGAATTCATCTTAGACACCACGATAACTGATTTTATTCTCGATGGCAACATTCGTAAACTTATCCTATATATTGACCCAATTCGCCATTGCCTGATTTCCCAGCCTTCTATTCCTACTCATCCTATCAAAGAGCTCATGTACTTCATCAAGGCAGCCTCCAGTGTGCCCTCCTCTAGCGCGGAAGTAAAAGAGTCCACAAATGTTGTCATCACGGAGCAAAACTTTGAGCGGACTGTGCAATACGGCACCGTGTCTGGAGACGTAATGGATAGTCTTTTGAGAATGATGCAAGGCGTTTACGTGCCCATGTTTATGGAAAACAAGCAATGGCCGGAAAGCGTTCGCAAAGGTGACATCAGAACAAATTCGCTATCACGTATCGAATCATCGTGTTCCTCGTCACAGACTTCCGTTCCCAGATGCATAAGTTTATGGCTTTTCTGACGGATGCAACGTTTCAAGTAAAAGGCCACACGGTCTTGGTAATGATTCCTTTCAGTCATGTCGGACACTTGCTTACATGCTTTGATTACAGTACGTACCCGCTGAAGACTTTACCAGTCCTGAAGCCGTTGCCAAATCGAAAGATGTCGTGCAGCGCCTTGAGTCTTTGGTGATACACTGGACGCGGCAAATCAAAGAAGTTGTCAACAATCAACACACTTCCGAAAGCTCCGGTAGAGCGTTTTTTCAAATGCATATTTCGTTTCTTACTTCTTCATTCAGAAAACTCTGGCCCTCTTGAAGAAATTCAGTTTTGGAGAAGCCGCTGTGACGACTTATCCGGCATAAGTGAGCAGCTCAATCGCGCCGACCTTAAAAAGATACTTTCAGTTCTGGAGCTCGCAAAATCCTCGTACTTGGAGCAATTTCTTCGACTATCCAATCTTATCAAGGAAGGAACTTTGCAGGCACAGGACAACTTGAAGTTTTTGAGCACCTTGACAGAGGTGAGCTACATCATGCCAGGCAACCATGTCTCCCTCCTGATTTTTGCTCAAACAGCCTTGCCAAGTTTTGGCCACTTCAGAACCGAAGGACATTGTAGCTATCTTACCCAGACTTCTCAACTGCATTCGAATGATTTGGGCAAACTCAAAAAATTATAACACGAAAGAGCGCCTCACGAGTTTGCTGCGCAAAGTTTCCAGCGAAATTATTACTCGCTGTTGCGCAAAAATCAGTCTCGACGAAATCTTTCACGGTGACGTTCATGCAAGTATGGCAAGTCTCCAAGACAGCATAAATTGCGGTGAAGCTTGGAAAAGCGCTTACAAAAAGCAAGTCGCGCACATTTCAAAGTTCTGTGAGGTTACGTGGGACTTCGACCAGAGCAGCATTTTCGCTCAAATTGATGCTTTCGTTCAAAGATGCAGAGATTTATTGGAGGTTTGCGAAGGACAGATTCAGTTCTCGCGTAAAATTTCAGGAGGTGAAAAGGCACCAATTCCCATGTTTGGAGGAACAAAAGGACCAGAAATTGCAAAAAGGTTTGTTCAGCTTCCTCATTTAGTCTCTACCTAATCACTTATTTTCGCCGCCCGTTCTCATAGTTTGGAGGATATTGAGCTCGCATTTGAACGAAACATCGCCGCCTTGTGGAACATCCGCCGTTTTATCTTGGACGTTAAAGCCACGCGGTGGCATGATGATTTGTAAGTCCCTTGAGATTCCGATCTTCAACTTATTTGCTTGCTACTCTTTGTAGCAACGCATTCAAACAAGGTGTTAAGGATCTTGAGGTTATGACACAGAACACGATTAATTCCGCTTTTGAAGGCGCGACTACAGTTGATTCAAGTGTTGAATTACTCGAAATTTTCCATGGATTGGCCAAGCGTGAAGCCATCAAGAGAACTGTCGAGAAAAAAACCGCTGATGTTTACTCACTATTCATTCAAGAGCTCAACACTGTTAAAGTTGAATTTGAAACTCACCGAAAGGCTCCCGAAATTCTCAGATCGCATCCTGACTTTTCTGGTTCCGCATACTGGGCACGTTCTTTGCTTAAGCGTGTTCAATTTTCAAACTCTTCCTTGGCAAGCGCCTATTACCTGCCCCACACTCTTCTTGCGGATGAAGCGAAGGCTCAGTATGACCCGCTTGTGTCAGCATTGGAAGACTACATTTCCAAAACTCATGCGGATTGGATTGCAAATGTAGATCCCAGTTTGAGTGAAAAACTAGACGGAACATTAATGTCACGCCACCACAACGACTTCCTGGACATGAAGTTCGATAAGGACTTGCTTCGTGTTTTTGCGGAAATTCACTACTGGCAAAAGCTCAAGTGCGACGTGCCGTTTTACGTTCAGGAAATTTTCAGCAAACACGAAGAGTTGCGGATTTTGCGCGAAAACGTCCTCTTAGTTGTTCGAGACTACAACTCAATTTTGGAAACGTTATCAAAAGACGAGCATGCCTTATTCAGAGAACGCATTCGGTTTCTAGATCGCAAAATCAATCCTGGACTTACAAATCTTACGTGGGCGTCGAAAGGAATCACTGATTACTTTGTTAAGGAGTGCCGTCGGCACTCTCATGACGTTCAAAAGACCGGTAAGTGACTTTTTATGTAACAATCTTCGTGTAATTTATTCGAAAGTTCGCTAGTGTCCGAGTTCATAGAGTCAAACCAAAAGATTCAGAAATGTTGCAAGTCTATAGCTGATACGCTCCTTTGGAGCTTCGAAAAAAAGAAAATTTATGACTTAGTGGAATTTGAGCAGGTTCAAGACGCATACCGTGAATCCATCCGAAAGAAGTTGTCATCTACGCATGGCACAATCGCACAGACACTGCAGCAATTGTATGACATTTTCCGAAACGATGGAAAAGATGTGTTTATGCAATGGATTCGGTATGTTGAAAAGATTGACGGGTTCGTGGAGGAGGCTCTCCGCGGCGCGGTGAAGCGCTCTTTGCAAGAAATTGTGAAGGCAATAAACGGAGAAGGAAAGAATCGAGACGGCGGCAATGAAGTTCATGCTCTGTTCAAGGTCAACGTTGTTCTCGAAGCTCAGAAAGTGGATTTTAGTCCCACATTGCAAATACTTGAGGAGACTGTAAACCGCATCGCAAGAGAAATGATCTGCTGTATCGACGTTGTACCGAGACTCCTGGAAGTCTTAGATTTGGACCACAAGAAACGCCCTTCAATGTTTTCAGTCATCGAGACTGAGGAAGATGTTCTCAAAAATTTTTCAAGCATACAAACAGGCATGCTGAACAATGCAACTAAATGTCAAAACTACCTGCGTAACTGGGACTCGTATCGCGAGATTTGGGAGATCAACAAAGACGCATTTATTCGCCGTTATGCCAAGCTCAAACCTGCCCTTTCTACATTTGACGCTGACATCAATCGCTACAACGAAGTTGCCAATAATACGCAGAAGGAAGAAACTCTGACCAACATCAATTTTGTCCGTTTAGATAGCTCGTTATTGAAGCATGCACTCGTCAGTCATTGTAATGCGTGGCAGAACAAACTCACAACGTTATTGAACATAACTGCAATGACCGAGCTAAATAACCTTCATGAAATGTTTGCCAAGAAAACTGAGAAGCTGCAATCTCCACCAACTGACTTGAACCAATTATCGGAGAGTTTGGCATTGCTGGCTCAGCTTCAGCAAGATTCACCTGCTATTGAGGCCCAATTTAACCCGATCCACGAACAATATCAAATTTTGGAAAAATATGAAGTTCAGATTCGTGAAGAAGAAAAACGGCAACTCGAGTCGTTACCAGCCGCATGGGCGTCGATGCAAACTGCCATGGTGGAAGCCGACAAAATGCTGCAAGAATCCAAATCGAAATTTAAGTCAGATTTGATTGGCAACGTCGACGATTTTGCGAAGGTATATCAAGCAAGGAAATAACATCCTAATAACCAATTAACCTGTTCTCAATGTAGGGAATGGCGTCTGTTCGGGAGGAATTCACTACTAAAGGACCGTTTTCAGCCCAGTTTGGTGTGGACAAAGCTTTAAAGGCTATAACTGAATACAAGCAAATGATGCAAAATGCGAGTGAGCAAGAAGCTAATTTACAAAAAGGGCTCAGAGTCTTCAAACTTGAGCAACCTCCCAGTAAAGAAATCAGTCAGATTTCATCAGAATTGGAGTCACTCCAGCAGATTTGGCAGCTGACTCAAGAATGGGTGTCCGTTTACGAAGATTGGCGCACAAAGCCGTTTTTAACACTTGATGCGATGGAAATGGAAGAATCAGTTCAAAAATTTCTGAAGAAGCTGCAAAAGATGCCGAAGGACATGAAAGAATGGGGTAAACTAGTTTTTTCCATATTCATTGCAATATGTTCACAAAGCCAATCAGATGTATTTACGTCACTCCGTGAGAAAATAAGCCAATGTAGGCGCACCATTCCGGTTTTGCAAGACCTTAAAAATCCGGCTCTTCGTGACCGCCACTGGAATCAAATTATGGAAGAAATTGGAAAATCCTTCGATCCAAACAGCCCACAATTTTCTCTGGAAAAGATTTTTGAAATCGGTTTAGACCAGTATGTGATAAATGGGTATGGGAGTAAGCTAATTCTTGTGCTTAGGTATGCAGAATCAGTTTCAGCGTTATCGGGGGCCGCTACGAAGGAGCTGTCTATTGAACAGGGTCTGGAAGAAATTGAAAAATCATGGCAAGATTTTGATCTCGATGTGGTTCCCTACAAGGAAGATCGAGGCTACTTCAAGATTAGAAGCACTGATTCACTTTTTGAGCTTCTGGAAGATAATCAAGTCACCCTTTCATCGATGAAAGCGTCTAAGTTTTTCTTGGCTTTCGAGAGTCAAGTCGATCATTGGGAAAGAACTTTGTCCCTTGTTATTGAAGCCATTGAAGTTCTTTTGCAAGTCCAACGTCAATGGATGTATTTGGAGAATATTTTTGTTGGATCGGAAGACATTCGCAAGCAGTTGCCGAAAGGTGGAGTATGTTTCCATATCGTTCTCCCTCACTAAATTATGTTGGAAAAATAGAATCAACTGTCTTTGACAGCGTAAATGCGAATTATAAAACGATTATGGCCAGAATAGTAGCTGACAAAAATGCTCGGCGAGCGACACATACGGAAGGTCTCATTCCTATGCTGACGGACATGAACACAAAATTGGAGAAGATTCAAAAATCTCTCGATATGTATTTGGTACCTGACACATTTCATCCTTTTAAACAAGTCGTAACGAAATCAAAATTCCTGACAGGAAACAAAACGTCAAGCCTTTCCTCGATTCTACTTCCTTTCAAACGATGACCTTTTGGAAATTCTTGGTCAAGCGAAGGACCCGAATGCAGTGCAACCCCACTTGAAAAAATGTTTTGATAACCTTTACAAACTGGAACTCAACACTGTTGGCACGGACAGTCGAAGACATTTTGAGGGCATTGGAATGCATTCTGGAGATGGCGAATATGTTCCCTACTTTACTCCTGTTGTCATTGAAGGCCCTGTTGAGGCTTGGCTGACAGAAGTAGAGTCCACCATGCGCTCGACACTTAGAAAGCTTCTCTTGGGGTGTTTGATGGCTCAAAAAAAATCTAAAAAGGACAAATGGATCAAAGACTGGCCCGGCCAGCTTCTCATTACATCTGGACTAGTTTCTTGGACTCAAGATTGCACGAAATCACTACAGGAAACAGAAAAAGGTGAAAAACATGCCTTAAAAACCCTCAAGAAAAAGCAAATATCTGGTTTGAAGAAGTTAGCTGATTTGATTCGTTCACCATTGAGCAAAATCGAGCGAAAGAAGATTATAGCCCTAATTACTGTTGAGGTGCACTCGCGTGATGTAATTGAAAAGATGGCCAAAATTGGCTGCAGCAGCGTCAACGCCTTTGAATGGCTCAGTCAACTACGTTTCTATTGGGAAAAAGAAGGAAAAGAGGAGGAGGATTGCTTCATACGGCAAATCAATACTCATTTTCGTTATGGCTATGAGGTTAGTTTGTAGGCATAACTTTCAACCAACTGAATATGAACTAATATTTATATAGTATTTGGGAAACAGTGGTCGTCTGGTCATTACTCCATTGACGGACCGATGCTATATGACTTTGACAACGGCACTGCATCTTCAGAGAGGTGGCAGTCCGCAAGGTCCGGCAGGTACCGGGAAGACGGAAACTGTTAAAGATCTTGGAAAAGCACTGGGAAAATATGTGATTGTACAAAATTGTAGTGATGCCCTGGACTACATCTCGATAGGGAGAATGTTTTCAGGTTTAGCGCAGACCGGAGCTTGGGGTTGCTTTGACGAGTTCAATCGTATTGATATTGAAGTACTCAGCGTTGTTGCGTTGCAAATTTCATGCATTTTGACAGCAATTGGCCGAAATGCAAAAACATTTGTCTTTGAAGGTAAAGAAATCCGCCTTAACGTGAATTGCGGGTGAGCATAAAGAAGTTCGCCTGAATGTTTTCTAAATGCGTGCTGTAGAATTTTCATTACTATGAATCCGGGATACGCCGGACGATCAGAACTGCCAGATAATTTGAAGTCTCTGTTCAGACCAGTGGCTATGATGGTTCCAGATACAGCTCTTATTGCCGAAATAATGCTTTTTGCTGAAGGATTCTCAAACACACGAAACTTGGCAAAAAAAGTTGACACACTTTACCGTCTTTCAGCGCAAATGCTTTCAAAACAGGATCATTATGACTTCAATTTGCGATGTCTGACAGCAGCTCTGAGATCTGCGGGGTCCAGAAAGCGCAGTGATCCAAACTGTCCAGACGAAGTCGTTCTACTTCAAGCGATGAAAGATAATAACATTCCGAAACTAATTGCAGAAGATGTTCCCTTGTTCAACGGAATGCTATCGGACCTCTTTCCGGGAGTTGATACTGTAGTGCCGGATTACGCTGAATTCAGGGGTGCCTTGCTAGAGGAAATGAAGATCGCAGAACTTCAGCCAATTGAAAGCATGATAACTAAAGTTTTGGAGCTATATGACACAAAACTTGCCCGGCACGGAGTGATGATTGTTGGATCTACTGGTGTTGGAAAGTCCACAGTTTGGAAAATGTTGCAAAACACTCTGACGCGGTTATCCAAAGCCAAACCGGAATCTTTTGTGGCTGTCAAAACATTTGTTATCAATCCCAAGGCTATTTCCCTGGGCGAGCTTTATGGAGAAGTGAACATCGCAAGCAATGAATGGACTGATGGTGTGCTTTCAAATGTTATGCGCGTTGCATGCTCAGATGAAAAAAAAGATCAAAAATGGATTATTCTTGATGGCCCCGTAGATACTTTGTGGATTGAGTCCATGAACACCGTCCTTGACGATAACAAGGTATTGACTCTCATCAATGGAGAAAGAATAGCTATGCCAGAGCAAGTGTCACTACTATTTGAGGTAATGGACCTTTCAACCGCTAGTCCTGCTACTGTTAGTAGAGCAGGAATGATTTACATGGATTATGTTGATATTTCATGGAAGCCGTTTGTTGAATCATGGATACAAACAAGGCAAGAAAAGCAATCCGGAGAAATAATTCGGCGCCTCATTGATAAGTACATACCACAAGTACTTGAATTTCGAACCAGCTGCGAAGAGCTCATTCCCGTACCAGAAATCAGCGCAATAAGGTCATTTTGTGTACTTTTTGACGCATTATCAACCTCCGAAAACGGTGTTGATGTGAGTGACCAAGACTCTTATCCGCGTATGATTGAGCTCTGGTTCCTCTTCTCGGTTATTTGGAGCCTCGGAGGCTCACTTACGGACGAATCTCGGAAAAAATTCGACATGTTCCTACGAGAAATTGAAGGACAATTTCCAAGCAAAGACACTGTTTATGAATACTTTGTGGATAAAGCGAATAAGACTTGGGCTGCTTGGGAAGACAGACTTCAAGCTGGCTGGCGCTATGCTCCTGGAACCCCGTTTTACAAGATTTTTGTTCCAACAGTGGATACCATTCGAAACGAGTTTATCGTTCAGTCCCTTATCAACAAAAAGGCTCCCCTATTGCTAGTAGGAGATGTTGGAACAGGGAAAACGTCGTTGATCAACAGCGTGCTAGCAAACTTAGACAGCTCCAAAAGTTTGCTTCAAATTAATATGAGTGCTCAAACATCCTCAAATGGAGTTCAATCTATTCTTGAAAGTAGGGTTGAGAAAAGAACAAAAAGTAAGCGCAGATCAAGTTGACGCCCTCTAACTATACCTTTTCCTAGATATTTTCGTACCAATCGGAGGAAAGCAGCTAGTAGCATTTATTGACGACTTCAATATGCCGCTGAAGGTATGCATGAAAGTATTAGACGAGGAATTTAATATTTATTAGGATACATTTGGTTCACAACCACCTCTGGAGCTCATCAAATGCTGGATGGATTATGGTTTCGTTTACGACCGAGCGAAACAAACAGTGAAGTATATTAATGATATTCTCATCATAACTGCAATGGGGCCTCCAGGCGGAGGTCGCCAAAAGATCAGCCCCAGGATTCAGTCGCGTTTCAATGTTATCAACATGACATTCCCCAAAGAAGTTTCGCTTTCTCGAATTTTTGGAACGATCATCAATCAAAAATTGCAAGACTTTGAAGAAGATGTCAAACCGCTTGGCGATATTTTCACTCAAGCTACCATTGAAATATATCACACAGTTATTGCACAGCTTTTGCCTACTCCTGCCAAAATTCATTATTTGTTCAACTTGCGAGATATCAGCAAGGTTTTTCAAGGCCTCTTGCGTGCCAGCCGCGAATACTATGATTCTCGAGACAGTTTGACAAAACTGTGGATTCATGAAATTTTTCGCGTGTTCTGTGATAGACTAATTGACAAAGAAGATCGAGAATACTTCACTAAGCTTGTGGACGACAAACTCGTTACCCATTTTTCGTCTGCAATCAAAATTCTTTATCCAGAAAACAAAATGTCCCTTTTTGGTGACTTCATGGGCGAGGGTGAACCTATTTACGAAGAAATTGATGATGCTGATAAATTGAAGCGATTCATTGATGAAAAGCTGCAGGAATACAATTACGAGCCTGGATTTGTACAAATCGATCTTGTCCTGTTTAGGGATGCAATCGAACACATTTGCAGAATCACGCGTATTCTACGACTTCCAACTGGAAATGTTCTATTAATTGGTGTTGGAGGCAGTGGGCGTCAATCATTGTCGAGACTCGCATCATACATTGTGGAAACGAATGTCTTTCAGATCAAGATTACAAAATACTACCGACATCTTGAGTTTCGTGAAGATCTTAAAACCCTATATCGAATGACTGGATGCGACAATAAGCCGACAGCTTTCGTTTTTACCGACACACAGATAATTAATGAAAGGTTTGAAATAGTGTCAATTATTACGTGCCCTTATACTCATTTTCATTCAGTTTTTTGGAAGACATCAGCAATATTTTAAGTAGTGGAGAGGTAATTATTTTACCTCGGAATTAGGTTCTGCTTACATTGTGTGGTTCAGGTTCCAAACTTATTTACAGGAGACGAAATCAGCGAAATCAAACAAAACTTGAAGTCCGAGGCTGGAAAACCTTTGACAGAAGGAGGTGACGCCTTATATGACTTTTTCATTGAACGTGTTCGAAGCAACATGCACATTATTCTGTGCATGTCACCTGTTGGTGATGCTTTCCGAAACAGGCTCAGGTGACTGCATTGTTTTTTGATTAAGAGTATCACGCTTATTATGACAACAAAAAATAATACTGTTAGAATGTTTCCTTCAATTGTCAATTGCTGCAGCATTGATTACTTCTCTGATTGGCCAGAAGATGCTCTCCAGGAAGTCGCCCTGAAGTATCTGGAAGACGTAGATCTTGGAACTGATCAAGTGAAACGAGCTGTATCATCGGTATTTGTTTCAGTCCACATTTCAGTGGTAGAGATGTCAAAACGCATGTTGTCCGAGCTTAAGAGACTCAATTATGTCACTCCCACTAACTATCTTGAGTTGGTTACTGGCTACCGCGAGTTTTTGAAAGAGAAGCGTAAAGAAATTGGGGAATCGGCAACCAAACTTCGCAACGGTTTGAGTAAACTTGATGATACACGGACCAGTGTCGAAAAGATATCAGTTGAATTGGAAGTTGCCAAAAAGCAAGTGGCTCAATTTCAAAAGCAATGTGAAGACTATTTGGTCATTATTGTACAGCAAAAACGTGAAGCAGATGAACAAGCCAAAAGTGTTGGGGCAAAAACTGAAAAACTCGGAGTTGAGGAAGATGAAGTACGAGCTGTTGCCGATGCCGCCCAGGCGGATCTTGATCAAGCCTTACCGGCTCTTAATGCTGCTGTCAAGGCGTTAGAAGGAATAAACAAGAAGGACTTGCAGGTTTGAGGCCTTTCTCTGACACAAAAGTATCTAAATACATATTTTTAAATAGGAAATTAGGTCCTATGGAAAGCCGCCGCCTCTAGTGGAGAAAGTTATGGAGGCCGTCATGGTATTGAAAAAGAGTGAACCAACATGGGATGAAGCAAAACGACAACTTGGAAATCCTTACTTTATCAAACAGCTCATTAACTTTGACAAAGTTAGTAGCAATCACTTTTTAGATGGTTGCTTTCGAGCTAACAGTTCAAAACAGGATAATATTTCCGACAAGATTTTGAAGAAAACATCGCAATACTGCGCTGATGAAAACTTTACTCCGGATGTCGTGGGACGCGTTTCGGGAGCTGCGAAATCTCTCTGTATGTGGGTGAAGGCCATGGAGACATACGGAATAATATTTCGGCAAGTTGCGCCAAAGAAAGAAAAACTAAAAAATGCCCAAGAAACTCTAGAAAAAAAGCAGAGAACGTTGAGGGAAGCAAAGGCAAAACTTCAAGAGATTCAAGACAAGCTTCTTGAGTTGAAGACGCAATACGATGAAAAAGTCAGTTTGAAAGAAAAACTACGACAAGATTCTGAGGCCACTGAACTCAAACTGATTCGTGCCGAACAGCTTGTTTCAGGTCTTGCTGGAGAACGAGATCGTTGGGAGCGGAGCATCAAGCTATATGAAGAGTCAATGCGATATCTGCCAGGGGATTGTCTTCTTGCTGCGGCGTTCCTATCTTACGCTGGTCCTTTCAACAGCACATATCGACAGAACTTGGTTGACTCCGTGTGGCTCACCCAAATCAAAACCTTGGAGATACCATTTTCCCCAGACTTTAGCTTTGACAGGTTCATGGGCAAACCAACTGACATTCGCGACTGGAACATTCAGGGTCTTCCAAGTGATGCATTTAGCGCTGAAAATGGTATTATCGTCACAAAAGGTCGACGGTGGCCGCTCATGATTGATCCACAAGTCCAAGCCAATACATGGATCAAAAATATGGAAGCCAAAAGAGACCTCAAAATTATTGATTTAAAAATGCCAGACTTTCTGCGAACTTTGGAAAATTGCATTCAATACGGAATTCCGGTTTTGTTGCAAGGAATTGCTGAATCCATTGATCCAGCTTTGGATCCCATTCTTAATAAGTCTGTGGTCAAGAAAGCTGGACGACTCATTATCAAGCTTGGAGACAAAGAAGTAGAATACAATCCAGAATTCCGATTCTATTTGACCACAAAATTGGCCAATCCGAAGTATCCCCCTGAAGTTTTTGCTAAGGCTACAATAGTTAATTTCGCTGTTAAAGAGAAGGGATTGGAGGATCAGCTGCTTGGTATTGTGGTGCGAAAGGAAAAACCTGAATTGGAGGAGCAGAAGAATGCGCTGGTCTCTAATGTTGCTGCCGCCAAAAGAAAACTTGTGGAATTGGAAGATGAGATACTTTACCTCTTGAGTACTGCTCAAGGCTCGCTATTGGATGATGAAACCCTCGTCAACACACTGCAGTCGTCAAAACTCATTGCTGAAGATGTTACTCAGCAGCTTGTCATCAGTGAGCAGACTGAAAAGCGAATTGATGCAGCTCGTGAAGGATACCGTCCGTCAGCAAAACGAGCATCAATCTTATATTTTGTACTCAACGACCTTGCCACTGTTGACCCAATGTACCAATTCTCATTAGATGCGTATGTCGATTTATTTGAGAAATCAATCAGCAAAAGCAAGCGATTTGAAGACTTGCAAGAGAGAATTAACTCACTTAATGATTATCACACATATTCAGTCTATAAAAACACTTGTCGTGGGTTATTTGAACAGCACAAGCTGCTTTTCTCTCTTCAAATGACAGTTAAGATAATGGAAGCCTCAGGAAAGTTGAACCGCGATGAGTATGAATTTTTCCTTCGTGGTGGAATGGTCCTGGACAAAGATGCTCAACGACCAAACCCGTTCACGGAATGGTGATTCGCTTGTTTCCGAAATTTGACAAATCTATTTTCTAATCTATTGTGTAGGATTTCTGAAGAATCTTGGGATAATACCACTGAACTTGACAATCTACCTGCGTTCAGTGGTTTTGTGAGCTCAATTGAGCAGAATGAGCGTGAATGGAAAGCCTGGTTTATGAGTAGTGAACCAGAGGCCCTTTCATTGCCTGGAGAATGGGAAAACAAAGTCAATGACCTTCAACGCATGCTCATCATTCGAACCTTCAGATCTGACCGCATCATGTTCTGTGCTCAGGCTTTTGTTGCTACAAACCTTGGACAGCGATTTATTGAGCCACCAATTCTTGATGTTGCTGACATCTTGAACGATTCTGCTCCCAAGACACCCCTCATTTTTGTGTTATCTCCTGGAGTTGATCCCACAAATTCATTGGTTCAGCTTGCACAGAAGCAAGGAATGTCAAAGAAATTTCACTATTTATCATTGGGACAAGGCCAATCTCCAAAAGCAACCAAGCTTATTCAGGAAGGAATCAAAGAGGGAAACTGGGTATTCTTGGCAAATTGCCATCTGAGTATCAGTTGGATGCCAGCTCTGGATAAGATAGTTGAAATAATCCCAACTGAAAATCCTCATCCAGACTTCAGGTTGTGGCTCTCCTCCAGTCCACATCCACAGTTTCCTATTTCAATTTTGCAAGTTGGAATTAAAATGACCACTGAGCCCCCAAAAGGCATCAAGGCTAACATGCAAAGACTGTACAATTCATTTAGTGAAGACTCATACCATAAGACCAAGAAACCAGAAACCTATGAGAAATTACTATTCTCATTATGCTTTTTCCATAGCCTCCTGCTTGAGCGAAAAAAGTTTCTCACACTTGGCTGGAATGTTGCATCAGATTTCAATAATTCTGACTTTGATGTCTGTGAAAACATCCTAGTTGTTCTACTTGATGAATATGAGGAAACACCATGGGATGCTCTCAAATACTTGATTGCTGAAGCAAATTATGGAGGTCGCCTCACTGATGACTGGGACAGAAGAATTCTTAGAAGCTATATCAATGCTTTGTTCAATGAAGATGCTCTAAATGAGCTACAGTATAAAGTCTGCTCCCTTCCAAATTACTATATTCCTGAAAATACAGACTTATCACTTGTCAGAGAATACATCAATTCATTTCCAGCATTTGACAAACCAGAAGTATTTGGTCAGCATCCAAATGCCGATATTGCAAGTCAAATCAGAGAATCAGGAAATTTACTCCTATCTCTTGTGTCCTTGCAGCCTCAAGTCTCTTCTGTTGGTGGTGTTAGCAGAGAAGAAAAAGTGTCTGGCATAGCATCTGATATTTTGAAAAAATTGCCAGAAGATTTAGACTATGACAATACCAAGAGACTTTTTCAACTTGACAGCTCACCTCTCAGTGTTGTTCTTCTTCAAGAAATTGCAAGATATAATATTTTGCTACGCAGTATCAGAAAATCACTTGGAGATCTTCAAAATGCAATCAAAGGTATAATTGTCATGACAGCAGATTTGGAAGATACATTCAATGCCATTTCTGATGGGAGAGTTCCTCCAATATGGGGTAAGGCTTACTTCACCCTGAAACCACTGGCATCTTGGACACGTGATCTTATTCAACGGATTGAACACTTTTCTGAATGGTCAAAAGGAACTGAGCCCAAGCTTTTTTGGCTGGGTGCATTTACATTTCCAACTGGATTCCTTACTGCAATCCTGCAAAAAACTGCTAGAAAGAACAATATTGCCATTGATGTACTTTCCTGGGAATTCAATGTGTTGCAACTGGAGGATGACAGCCACATACAACAAGCACCCAAGGAAGGAGCATACATCAAAAACCTCTACCTGGAAGGTGCTGGGTAAGCTAATAGAATATATGTTGTAAAATTATTTAACCATTAAAAAGGTGGGACAAAAAGAACAATACCCTCAAAGACTCCAAACCAATGGAGCTCATTACTCCACTACCTCCAGTTCACTTTAAACCTGTTGAGAGCAAGAAAAAGTCTAGCAAAGGCTTATATGCTTGCCCACTATATTACTATCCAATAAGATCAGGGACACGTGAACGACCTTCTTATATTGTTACTATGGATATAAAGTCAGGAGCTCATGATCAAGACTTTTACATCAAGAAAGGTACTGGAGCATTAGCATCTTTAAATTAAATTAATTAGATATGGTTGATCAAAATAAAGACTGGATTGTGTTTTTGAGGTGTTAGGTTATACATTCCATGTGCATCCATGATGTTGCAGTATTGTGGGTGTACCTGTCAGAAGGTGGACAGGAGCATTGGGCACAGTGCAAAGGAAGTTTTGGATTCATCTGTGTCAGATTACATGAAGGGCTACAATCGCCATTGGAGACATGGGTGGGTACAGGTATAGTTATGATATGCATTTTTTTGGTGAAGGTACAAGCAGATGTGTGTGGTGGCAGCAAGTTGGTGAACAATGAGAAACAGGAGTTTGAGTGGTGGATTTTGCAAAGGAGGATGGGCAAGAATTGATGTTAATCTTGTGCATGTAAGGGGTTTTGAGCAACCAAGTGCATTTTGATTGCTTGGCATTGTTCCTCTGGCATCCTTTACACCTGACTGCAAGCCCTTCCAATGCCTCCAAGATGCATGCATTGGACAGTGCCCTAAAAGAGCAACAGGCATGTATGCACACAATCAATGCAATGCTCACAGCAGATTGCTTTGATGCACTCATAGACAGCATGCTTTCAAAGAAGTGTTCCAATGAATGTGAAGTTCATGAGTGCCACAATGCATTGTTCAATCCAAAAAAGACAGGGCAGTGTCAGAGACTGTAAAGAGTAATAAACCTCAAAGTAAGCTGCAAATGTTCCACATGTGCATCAAGATCTGATAGCATGGTGTGTATAAGTTTGTTTCACGTATTTACACTGTGATTGCCCATGCTGGAGCAAGTACAACTTAGTCACTCAACTTCACTTTTTATTTATTTTATCTGCACAATTGGTCTTGTCAAATTCAAGTCCTCCAGTGTTGTGTCAGTGTATTCCCAAACAACCATTTGCTGGGTCTGATCACAACATGTTCTGCATGTGGAGCATCCACCTCACCACTGTGCCATTCTTGGGTGGTGATCCTTAATTACTGATCACTTTTGACTCATCTTGTGTTCCAACCCTCTGTGTTCAAACACCCACACTCACTTCCAATCTCATAACTCTAGCTTTTCAGTCGAATTTATTTTCAAGAATAAACTTGCGTCGCTTGAAGAAAGCTGTAACAGAACTTAAAAAGATATTGATAGAAGAAACTAAACAATAAAGGCCCAGACATGCCAACACATATCCTGCCACTGGCACAAGAACCCTGCATGCCCCATCAGGAAGAT
>MU614696.1:0-14841 GCA_025201725.1 Chytriomyces sp. MP71
CCCCCCTCTGGCTACTTCATCATTCGCTTGACTGTCGCAACAATATTCACAACACGCTCATGCTGGCCAGCCGGAGATTGGCTGAACAGCGTTGCACTGATGAGAGGCTGATTCTCTATTGGTGACAAGTGTGGGTAATCAACAGCTTCCTTTAATGTACCACTCAATTGCGACGAGGAGATCCGAGCGAGCATTGAGCGTTTGTTGCGAGACTTCCATTAGCGAGTGGCACTTTTTGCCGCACAAGCCCAGTGGGAATAACAAATCTGGCGCCAAGCACGCTTCCTTGCAATGATGACCGAGAGCTTGGAGCCGTTGCACTGTCTGTCTCGGTAGTTCCATAACAGGGAGCCTTGCGGCCCCGTCAAATACAGCGGGACGCATCAGGAATGACTTCCTCGCCGCCGTCTGCTTAGTTATTGGACACATTTGAGCCATGTGAAAAGCTGCCACCGGATCGAGAAAGTTGAAACTATTCTGGAAAAGGAAGCCATGTCCAAGACGTTCACACGCGAAGGTGAGTCCAGCCTCCCACTCCCTCGCATGGCCAAACTCACCCCCACTTCTGTGCGCTGTTCAGAGGTTGCACGACACAACAAGCCGGATGATCTGTGGATCGTGATTGACGGGAAGGTCTATGATCTGACCGGTAAATATGAGGCGCGGGGTCCTCGCTGGCTGACGCTAACCTGGCGCGGATCCAAACAGTCTTTGCGGACGGTCACCCGGGCTCAGCGGTTGTGCTATGGAAGGTGGCGGGCCAGGTATGCCACGTTTGACAGCAACGTGCCATCGCTGCGTTCAAAGAAGCCTGAAACTTCACCTCAAAACTAGGACGCGACGGAGCAATTCTTTGGGCTTCATAGACAGGAAGTGCTGGCAAAGTATAAGCGGCTCATCATTGGCTCTGTGGAGGGGGAGACCTCCCACCTTCAGCCACCTCCCTTTGGAACCATCAGCCAGGTTCCCTACGCGGAGAGTGCGAGCGCCCTCCACAGACCCACCCCCTTCTACAACAAATCTCACCTCGAGTTCAAGAAGGCAGTTCGCGCTTTCTGCGACGAGTTCATTGCCCCCGATGTTGAATTCTACTCCAACTCGGGCAAGTTCCCTGAGCCGGAACTCTTCCTCAAGATGGGCGAGCTCAATTTGCACGCTGCGCGTCTTGTGAGTAATACTTGGTTCTTGCATTCCGCTGCCTTTTTTTCCGAAGAGCAGGTTCCTCCAACTCCTCCTTGCGCCTGCCTCCGAACTTCCTCACATACCAATACGAAAAAATGGCTCACATTTCATTCCTTCTTCATGTCAACGAAAGGGTCCCGGACCGCACATGAAGGGCATGGTGTTCCCAACTGGCCTCAAGGCCGAGAACTTTGACTACTTCCACGAGCAAGTCGTACACGAGGAGTTCTCGCGTCTCGGCCTCTACACCTACGCGGAGGGCATTGGATCAGGTACCCTCATTGGTTTGCCACCCGTCATGAACTTCGGACCCGCCTGGATGCAACAGAAGGTTGTGCCGGCGGTGCTGAAGGGTGAGAAGAAGGTGTGCTTGGCTATTACGGAACCGACGGCGGGAAGCGATGTGGCTGGCGTGCAGTGCGAGGCTGTCAAGTTGAGTTCTTGTTTCTGCTGTCTGTTTCGCCTTTTCTTGAACGAGTGCACACACACGAATGCGTTGCGAGTTGGCGTATGAAAGGAAAAATGAGGAAGAGTCTCTTGATTTCAGAGTCACCCAAACGAGCCGATACAAAAGTCGCTTGTCACACACTGTATCAAAATCAGAGCATTTCACGACCCTAATTCGCCAAATGCAGGACTCCCGATGGCAAGTTCTTCATCGTGAACGGAGTCAAGAAGTGGATCACTAACGGAACGTTCTGTGACTACTTCACCACCGCCGTCAAGGGAGAGAAGGGAATCTCTGTCCTTCTGATTGAGAAAAGGTAACGTGTCCTTTTGCCCTCTCCGCGCGCGCTCGTACCTGACGAATTCGCAATTCAGTGAGGGTGTGAGCGCGGAAAACATCAAGACGTCTGGTACAACCTCTGCGGGCACATCCTACGTCACGTTCGAAAACGTCAAGGTGCCTGTCGAGAACCTCATTGGCAAGGAGGGCCAGGGTTTTGCCGTCATCATGGCCAACTTCAACCAGTTTCGTGCCCTTCCTTTGTTTATGACGGCCCATTTTGCGAGTACTGACAGTTTTTGTTTGCAGCGAACGTTGGATGATGTGCGTTGGAGCGTGTGCGGGCGCCGTACGTATTCTGATTCTGTCCGTTAAAAAATATGATATGATCAGTCTAACAACGTTTCCTCGAACAGCGCCAAGTTGTGGAGGAGTGCTTCAAGTGGGCTTCGCAACGTAAGGTTTTCGGCAAGGCGCTCATTGAGCAGCCTGTCATTCGCTTCAAGCTCGGTGAAATGGTAAAAAAAGGACTCCGTTCCTGTCGTCTCTGATAACTCGAACTCTTGGTCGTAGATTGCGGAGCTTGAGGCGGCACAGAGCTGGGTGGACATTACCACGTACCAGATGACGAAGATGAACTATAAGGAGCAGAGCAAGCACTTGGCCGGGCAGATTGCCTTGTTGAAGGTGTGTCTATTGCCTCGTATGAGCTGGTGGTATTTTTCGAAACTAATTCCGTTTTGTCACCCCTGCAGTACAAATGCACGAGAATGACGCACATTGTGCGTGACAACAGTGTGCAGATCTTTGGTGGCCGCGCCATCACCCGCACGGGTATGGTGCGTACATAGTTCCCTCCCCTGTATTGTTCTACATTGTTTTTCAGACTGTAAATTTGCTTCCGCATCTGTAGGGTCGCGTGATTGAGAACTTCCAGCGTGTGCAGAAGTTTGGAGCGATTTTGGGAGGCAGTGAGGAAATTGTGAGTGTACCTCATTCATTATCGCAGTGACCACATTTAACAGTGTTTAAATCATGCCTGATTAGATGGCGGACTTGGGTGTGCGTCAGGCCATGAAGTTCTTCCCGAAGACCGCGCGTCTCTGATTTTGAGGGTGAAGAGTTGATGAGGCCACGACTCTCTGTTTCTGTTAGCTTATCGTGCGAAAAGCGCGCACGTCTGTCCCTAATTGTTATTTTTAAAGAGAACGTAATATGCTTGTTTGAAAGGTGTGGTGACAATCATGACGCTATCATTGTCAACTACAGCGACAACTGCAGCGGCCCTTCTCGCGTGTACAATCGCGCTCCATGCAGTAGAAACACGCAACGGCAACAATGGATTTGAGACAGCATGGATTTGGTGGCCCCTGGTTGGCCACGCACCCCTCCTCCGCAATCTCTCACTGTACTGGACACGCATCACGGCCAACGGGCGCCGCAGCGCCGCCAACGTGAACGTTCTCGGCGCCGGCCTTGCGCTCGCGTCCGCAACCGCAGTCAAATGGGCGCTCGTCTCGGCGCGCGCAAGTCTGGCGCCGAGTTGGCCGAAGCGATGGCAGGCGCTGATGGGACAAAACGCGCTCAGCGTTGTTGCGGATCCCAGGAGGCATCGGACACTACGTGCCTTGATGGCCCAGGGCGTTGGCAGTGAGTTGAGTAAATTACCCAAAAGTTGACTGTTGGGAGTTGTCGCGTCAAACCACCCAACGAAAAGTAGGATTGAACTGCAATTAATGATTTGAAGCAACTAGAGCCCTGGCACGCTGTCTTCCTCAGATGCGCAGCAATGTTCGTGCCCTCTTGCACCAGCTGGTGGATCAGAGCAGAGCAAGTAAGACATCCGCGCGCATCCACGAGACGGCCAAAGGCTTCACTTTCAACGCGATCCTCCTTTTTGTGTATGGATCGCGTGAAAAAGACGTGGACGTAATGAGAAGGCATTTGCCACAATTCGAAACATGGACGTTTGGGCTAGTCGACACGTTCATTCCCGTCTGGATGAATGGACCGCATTGCTGGGTAAGCATACTATACTACAAAAGTGCTACTTTTTCCACGATTGGGAGCCTAACGACCTGACGTGACAACACACCAACCATAAGGCCCTCAAAGCAAAAGAACGTGTCGCGCACGACGTTCGCGCCATCATTGCCTCTCGTCGCGCATCCGTCGCCCATCCCACCACCTCCACAGACACCTCCAACCAACCCATCGTGCTGCCAGCGACAGACGCGCTCCAGCGCCTCCTCGCGGCCACGAACGCGCAAGGCGACCACCTCACTGAAGCCGAGCTCCTGGACAACCTCTGGCTCCTCGTCTTTGCCGGCACGGACACTACCGCGGCCGCCCTCGCGAGCGCGGTGCATTGCTTCGCGCGCGCCCTGCGCCCGGACGAGCGCGCGGCTTTGGAGGCTGAAGTAATGCACGGCTGGGCCGCGGATGGGTCGTTGACGTGCGCAGAGCTGGCTGGGTTGCCTGTACTGGACGCGTTTGTGCGGGAGGTGTTGCGCTTGCATCCGCCCGTGGCTAACGTGGACCGGATCGTGGGTGTGAACGGTGGCGTCGAGTTTCTTGATGAGCGGTGGTTGAATGAAGGACAGGTGGTCAAGGTGGCGGTGGGTGCGTTGGGGTATGATCCGGGCGTGTTCGAGGATCCGAGCGTGTTTCGTTTGGGAAGATTTTTGGGCGAAGCGCGAAAGTTTGAAGGGGCTTGTGCGTATGCACCCTTTAGCGCGGGTGCGAGACAGTGCCTCGGAATGCAGTTGGCCAAGTTGGAGGTGGGCACAATCAGTCATGAGATCGAGGTGTAACATGGCAACCACAGATCAAGGTATTCATGTTTGAAATGATCCAGTCTTTCACCCTGACGGCGGATGCGAAGCCGTCAGTCCAAGGTTGGCTACCGATTGAATTTATGGACCCTTACGTCACACTTGAGCCGAGAGTGGAAAACTAATTCAAACCGGTTGAACTTTGAATTTTCAAAAAGAAATGGATGGTGAAGCAGCACCAGAAAGCAACAGGTCCATCAAACAGCTCAATGCACTGACGTCCATCCCATCAAGAAATCAACGCGTATCCATCAAAACCCAATTGCTTCATAACGTTTAATAACGTTGAGGGCCGCCAAACTGTTGTTGTTGCAATCCCGGTTGCTGATCCTGCTGGTGCACGCGTGTGTATAGCTCCACAAGCCGCTTAGAGCCGACGATCCAATGGGCCTCGTCGTGGTGTTCGGTGGACATAAGGGTCAGTGTCATTGTGGTTTTGGAGGCGGCCTGCATGTCTTTTGCGTTGAAGGCTGTGTGTTATTTGTGCGTGGGCGGTGAGGACGAGTTCATGCCTCAACGAGACTGGATCAAGACAGAATACAATTTGAATAGAGATAAAGAGGGAATGGTACCGTTTGAGAGAACAACGAGGTGTGCCATGATGACATCGGGAACAAGCTGTCCGCCGAGCCTCTCGAGCAGCTCCTCGAGACGCTTGTCCGTGTCTTCGAGGACCTTGCGCTGAATGGGCTGTGTTATACTGAGTCAGCGACTGGCTGCGCCATGTACGAAGAGCCTATTTATAGTTACTGACGTCCTGGATGACCTTCTGCTTGATCGCGTCCATTGCGGTTGTCAGGGCCACAAGCACGTGTGCAACGGGGTTCTCAACGCTCTTAAGCGTGGCTGCCACGTCGAGCGCGTCGACCTTCTTCTTTGAGGACAACGAACCGTTACCAATCAGAGGCGGTGGATCGTTCCATCCGTGAAGCCCCTTCACGTAGCCCTGGTACGTCGTCCCCGGCTGACCCGCGACACCCGGCTGGACGGGGTTCCCGCCCGCGGGACCCCCGCCAACGCCAATGGGACCACCAGAGAATGCGGGACCAGCGGGAGGTGGTGGCGCGCCGTAACCGCCCTGTCCTGCCTGTGCGGGAGGAGGCATTCCGTACCCATACTGCTGCTGCTGATGCTGCTGCTGCTGCTGTGGTGGCGGAAGCGGCTGCCCGTAGCCTCCTTGCTGCTGATGTTGGTACATTCCAATGCTCTTGCGAAGACTTTCAAAAGTACAAAAAAATAAAGTGTTCTCCCCCAGTTATTTCCGTTGAACAGTCATAATCCTGGGGAATGTGACGGTTGCCGCCATGTGCGAGCGCGTTTTACCTCGCCATGCGCACGCGTGGTAGAAATCCTGGCAAATTAAAGGAAATGCATAATTTTTCCCTTTCCTCCCCCTTGCCTAGTTACGAACAAGGGCATTCAGTTGTCGGATGGCGTTTTGGGAAATCCCTTGTTTCCTTCCTGATTTTGCCAATCCAGTCCCACCGATGTCCCAAACCCCACACGCGGACAGGATGGATTTCATCAAGTCGATGCGTACCGCAAAAGTGACGGGTAGAGCGAGATCTGACTCTGTTTCTAAGCGTCCACCCGGTGAACCAAAAAAGGAAAAGACGGCCCTTCAACAAGTTGGGCATGCCTTCGCGTTGATATTCACGGAGCTCGCCCGTACCGTCACTTATGTTCTCTTCTACTTTCTCGCTTTTTCTGGGTACTTAATTTCATCGCCTTCGTTATACATCCCTTCCTCACGGACCTCTTCCCCTTCTTCCCCGTTGTGCGTTTTTAACTTCACCACTAACGAAAAAATCTCATTCTATTTCCTGCCACGTGATTAGTTATGTTCGTAGCTCGGACTTTCTCAACGACCTGCAAGGAGTAAATGTGGCTGCCACAAATGCTCACCGCGCCATTTTGCCCTACGTCAACTTTACTACTATTGACGCGGCGTATGGGTTCCCTATCGAACGAAGCTCATTTGACGTCATAAGCCCAATGTCTGTGCAGGTACATCGCTTTTTCCCGTTTCCGAAGGACATGCTGCCGGGATTTACATTTCCAAAAACAATAGCTTCGTTTGACGGCCGACACGAACGTGCTGAACAACCTACCACCCACTGTGTCCGGCTCAACAGCATACTGGGCGGGGCTGGCGACGAAGCAATCTGGTGTCAAAGACTATGCTTCCGTCTGCAAGAAGACCCTCAATTCGACTTCTCCATACGTCATTGAGACAGCCACCACCATCGTGCAGGCCAAGAGTAACCTTCCTGGCCAAGAAGTGATGGCATGGAGTGGATATGTGTACGCCCCAAGCACCCAAAAAGTGAGTCATCCTGAACTGAAAAGCATCAGATCCAATATCCTTTTCTGAAACAGGCCGTTACTCGTGTTGTAAAGTTCAGTGCTATCCCCGATCATACTGGGAACTGCACCTATGCCGTGAAAATGTTTGCCCAAGAGGCCTTTGAGCTCTGGGAGCCCGTAATGGTGACGTGGAATGCATATGAGCTCAACCTGGTTGCGGACCGGACGGGCCATTGGACATTCCTGCCGGAGGAGACGCGCTTCAACTGGTTCTTTTACCGCCAGCAGCGCACGGAGGTGAACGTGATGGCCGGCGTGAGTCAAGTCATGACGGTGCTTATCATGGCGACGGGAGTTTTATGGCGCACACCGCGTGGGTTGACAATCTATCTCGACATGTTAAGTGCGGGTTTTTTGGTTTTAGTACTCTCTTGACATTACCTCAACATAACCTTATTCCATTTCAACCAGGGATGAAATGGCTTCTCGGTATTATAATTCGATCATCATCAACCTTGCAGAGGCGTATATCGTTTTCACTGATCGCTTCATAATTTTCCGGACGGTCAATGCCATCGACTTTTTCCTTACAGGTGGATGGGGTTTTGACAGTTTCACCATGGTACTTCGCCACCTTTATCAATAAGGAAAAAACAATGTACTAACATTTCCTGGCCTCCAGTTGATGCAATTCGTCAACATTATTGGAGGATTCTTTTTCGTGATTCTGTTGATTCAAAAGCTCGTTGCTTTAATCCTGTATGCCGTCGCCATCGCTGTAAAGGCGGCTTATGACAGCCGAAAAAGATCCATTGCGAAAGATCTCGAGCTTGAATCAGCGCATGACGAAGATCAAGATGCCAGTCCAAACTTCTGGCTCACTCTTGTGAAAGAAGGTTTCAGACCTAATCCTGAACTAATCTTGCTTGCAACTGTCATTTCACCAAAGTATTTTTATGCCGGATTCTATGGAGGTGCTACTAAGTGGGGGCCTGTCTCAATGGCCAATGTTAGTGCAGCTGGAAGGTAATTGACTGCTATTGTAGGGACAGAGCTAAATAGTCGATTCAGTTGTCTTGGAGCGAACCTGCTCATGTGGAACCTACTCGTGACCACTATCACCATCTGTCCACTCAATTTCTTTATGATTCTCCTTGACGGTGGCATGTCACTCTCTAATTCCTGGGTCCGCTGCCGTCTCCCCGGCCGCGTTTACAATGGCTACCGTGACCTGATCAACACGATCACCAACAAGCATGTTATGAAAGACACGGCCGAAAACCGGCTCATTAGTGCTGTTGAAGGACCTCTCGCCGTCCTCTACGCATTCTTCCTCTTCCGCAAGCGCGGCGAAAAGTCGGACCTCCACTACACTGTACGGGTCCAGAACCTCGTCCAAGACAGCGTCTTTAGCGAAGTCGATTGCGTGCGCGCCTGCTTCTTTGTGGAGGACGTTGTGGACCGTTGGGGCGGCTCCACAGACGACGCTTTGCGTCGCCGCCGCGAGAGTCAGGTGTGCATTGCCGTGAGTGCGGACCACGGGCTCATGCTGCGCTGGGCGGATGGCGGTGTTATCCATATCGCGGATTTGGAGGCGCTTTGCTTTCGCAAGATGCAAGTGGGGCCTTGCATCCCGTTGACTTTAGGTCACTTGCGCACGATTCGAGCAGATTCGGACGAAGCGATGGGGTGTGGTGGGTACAAGGGAGAAAAGCAGTCCTTGATAGACTCTTGTGGGAGTGGGGAGAAAACACCAGTGTCCTCAATTAGGGCGCCGAGCTTGAGAAGAACGTTGCAGCGATGAATTTTTCATTTTATTTTATTTGTAAGAGAGCTATTTTTGTTTTTTCCATATTATGTTGGGCATTTTTCACATTGTTCATTGGCATTAGACGGTTTTGGCACGCGTTTGATTCACCTAGCAATAAGGATTGATTAGCCAGTTTTGCGGAACTCTCTGTCGGTCGCATGAATTTTTAAACAAATGAAAAATGTCATTCTTTTTTCAGAAGGATTTTATCTCCCCTTCCACGCTCCCTACTCACGTGATGTGGTTTCAACCAAGGAGGAAAAAAGGCCAGACAGTAGGACAAAGAAACAGAAACAGAAAATTAATAAAATCATATTATAAATCACTGAGGCGCTGCGTCCGCTTCTGCAGCATGGTGCACAAGGCTGCTTTCCTTGGCAGGGACAGCGGCTTCCTTTGTGCTGGGATTCGAGTGCGGGATGCGTTCTGAAGAGGAGTGACCAGAGAAAGAAGGTATATATAAAACATGATTCCAAGGGATGAGTTGAATAAATGAAAGTTTACCAGGAGATGGATGCTGCGAGCCCACGTCTTTTGGGCTGGACTTTCCTGCCTGGCTGAGAGCATAGTCTCCACTGTCAAAGTACTTTCTGTCACCCTGTTGTTGAGGAAGTGTGTGATTAAGACGCGTTGGATCCTTCCATCCAAACATTTCGCCACCTCCCGTAATCCCACTCATGATGTTTGAGGAAATGAAACAAGCAACCATGGGTGATGGGGAAAGCAAACGAAGCAAGGACGAACAAGACTCACGTTCAGTCTCTTGCCAAGCAGGTCCTTCTTTGGCATCGGGAGTTTGCCGTATTTTTTGTAAAAGTCTTGCTCTTCTGTCGACAGCGTCTATATTATGGAGTGGTGGTGTTGCGTTGGAATGCCGAGGCGCCAGCAGCAAGAGGATGAGTGTGGAAGGTGTCTGGACAAGGTGGCAAACGTACCGACACGTCGATAGGAGCCTTTCCCTTTGCGATTGCAGCAGACATTTGCGGGTGCGTGAGGTTTGGGTGGGGGTCGGGGGTGGGCCTGAACCAATGTGTGAGGGTAAGTGTGGGCTGTGCAGCCTGATGTGAGGAGGACACGGGATACAACGAGGATGTAAGCTGACGCGATCGCTCAACTCAGGCCCTCCATTACGCACATATTAGTGTGGTTGTGAAATGGTTGGGTTGGGTTGGGTTGATGGGCGCCGCGACGAGACACACGAGCGCCTCCACATTTTCCAGCTTCCCCGTGCGAAGCCCCGCGCACTCCTCCGCACCGTCCCCAACTCTCGGCCGCAGCCGCAGTCCGCCAATCCCCGAGAGAGCGTGCGCGTCCCTTCAGCCTGCGTGTCCCCTCCATCCTCCATCCACGCCTGCCTCCTCCCTTGCGTCTCCTGCAGCCGTCCACAGCCGCCCTCGCCGCTTGATCCGCAGCCACAACCCAGCGCCGGTGCGCGCCTTCCGCGCATAAGCATCGTCCATGGTCGGCGGGCGACAACACACACCTCCGAAAAAATTGGCGTTTCTTCTTCCCCCACCTTCCAAGTAATCTTGTGCCGCGGCAGCGGATAACCAGACCGTCGACAGCAGGAGTCGTTGTTTTCGTTTTGTAATTGACAGGAGAGAGTGACATGGACAACTAGGATGGGAGGGGCACATAGCATGTGGTGGTATCGAGGCTTTCGAAAGTCACCTCTGAAGAACGATAGGGCAATGATACCAGCATCTTTCGATTATTTCTTCACTTCTTAGAGAAAGCCCATTTCTTGCCCCAAATTGTATGATGGAAGCGAAACTCGGTCTCTCTCTCCTCATGAAAAAAAATGGTGGGACTGAGTCTAGCTACGACAGATATTTCCTCTGATACAATAAAGTAAAGTCACATCAATGTTGGTTTATTCACTTTGCTATGAAATCGGCTGCGGAAGGAAAGTTCTGGTTGCAGTTTCCACTTCACAAATTTAAAACTGCTATACCAAGCCAAGTCATCATGCTGAAACTTTCCAATCCAAATAATGGTATGTGGGGAGTCCCGGTTTTCTCCCCTCATTCGTCGATCTAAGACCAGGATTTTCAACTGGTTGCAGTTTGCAACCATGTCAATGACGGGATTTAGCACATAGATGGTTCCGCCTGACAACTATCAAATTTTTCGTTCATATCATCTTCTACGTCAATGAATGCATATTCTTTTCATACAGCACCCCATTTCATTGATATTCTTCATTTGTTCGTGTCTTCCATCCTCTTTGTTTTTCATGATCCAGCTTTCCAGGAAGTGCGTGCACCAACAACATGACTAACGTAACAGCAGTATTTCCATGATTTACAAACAAACAAAAAAAAGTACTAAAAGGACCAGTGTAAACACTGGTACTTCAGCCCGCATCAGCAGAGGACTCACACCAATCCATCCCCATCCATCCTATGTTCTTACACCAGCATAAAAAACAGAAGCCATTCACCTACTGCAATGCCTGCCGCTTCCCCAGCGACTTGCTTCACGGCTTCCACGCAGTACCAACCCCCGTTCGAAGCGTCCAGTTCGCCGAGCACAACAGCCCGCACGTCCACGCCCGCCACGAGACCTTCGCTGCCGCTACCGCCAACTTCGGCCTCGACCTCAGTACCGAACGCCATCGCCACCGTGCCCCCGTTCTCGAGTGGCGTTCGCTTGAGTGCTCGTTCGGTGAGGACGAGGAGGGAGCGGTATATGGCGGGGGGCAAGAGAAGGAGGAGGACGTTGACCGGGATGGAGAGGGGCGTTGCGGGTGTTGTTGGAGGCCACTTGGAATGAGGAAAATGGCGTTAAGAGTGGGGATATTCAATAAAATGAGTAACAGGGACACCATTACCGATAGTGCACCGAGGAGCAAGATGAAGAAGAGGAGCAAGGTGGTGAAACTGGCGACGGAAAAGGCGAGGCCAGCCATGTGATTTCTGAGACGCAGGGAGGCTGGGTGTTCGGCCCAAAAAACGATGGATTCAACTGTGGATTGAGCGATGGGAGGGGGCGGAGCTGATGGGGAAGTGGGGTGCGAGGCGTGCTTTGCGGTGGCACGGAGGGCAGCCACAGTGGAAGGGGAGATTGGCAGACGTGGAGGAGGGGTGGTGGAGATGGAGGAGGACGTGAATGCGGAGATGGAGTGGGTCGGTTTGCCTGGGCCGGCAAAGAAGCGGATTGCAAGTGTCGCGAAAGCGAGTGCGATCCAGGGAGCCATCAAGAGGAGAGCGCGTGCCTATTCTTGACAATTTTACTCATACTTCAGTGTACCATGAGCGGGAATGAATACCGAGTTCTTCGAGACGGGGAAGACAAAGAGGAGGGAGACAGGCAGGTTGTTGGGGATATCTGCCCAGCGGAGCCGCAAAATAAGTAGGGCGACAACGGGGACGGGCACGCTTGCGAGCAGCAGGGCAATGGTTCTGCGCTGCCACGCGCGCACGGCTGCCGTTGCCAGGAGCAAAGCGCGCGCGTCCACGGAAACACTGGTGTCCGGAGGGTGAGTTTACTCGTCCAGAGGACTCGGCCGCTCAAGCGAAGCCAGTCCACCTCGCCACGGCGCTTGGAAGAAACCCGAGCGTCTCCGGAGACACAATCTCAGCGCTCGAGAACGCGTTGCTCGGGAACGCCCCGATCGCACCGCCGGAGAGCAGTGGCGTCCGCAAGTTCGCAGTCGTCATTTTCCGCTTTTCCCCCCCCCCTTGGACGAAGGCAGCACGCTTGGCCCAGCACCCCGCGTCCCCTTCCCGTGGTCACGCAGGGAAGCCACGCAGCCCCACCGCCTCGCAACCTTGTACGCCACCGTCTGCGTCTGGAACCCTTAAAAAGAAACCACTGCTTTCCTCTCAGTCGCGCTCAACCAGAAACATTCCAATCTATGAGACCTTTTCCCATGAAACATGGATGGAGAAAATAGAAAACTGGAAAGAGGGAAAGAAGGTGACCCTGTGTGCCAAGCTTTCGTTTCCTGTCACCTAAATCAAACATGTCTCTCTCCACCACCGAGGCCGCCATGGTCTACTCTGCCCTCATCCTTCACGATGACGGCCTTGAAATTACTGTGAGTATTCCGTAACTTACTGCGTGCTGCGTCAGACAGATGTATGCGGATGGATTGGGTGACCGGTTGGAGAGGTGCATGGCACCGAACTTGACTTGCTTCGAACTGGACATCAATGATACTGGATGCTCTTGACAATGCCGCAATCGCCTCGACGCGCAATCCGTCGCCTATACATGAAAATGTCTGTTGCGGGCCTCTCTGGAAGGGGTGCGTGTGGAGTGGTCGCGAAGACCGCCCACGCTCCCGAGGGACGCCCACATCTACCTTGAAACGTATGCAGTGATGGCAAGGAGGATGGAAGCCTTGAACTGAATGCGTGCGGAGCATGGGAAGCTGCGGGAAATCTGTCTCAACACGGCCACTTCGAACTTACGCACCAACCCCAACGACTGCAAAAACAGGCCGACAAGCTTAACTCCCTCATCGGCGCCGCCGGTATTGAGATCGAGGCCATCTGGCCCTCCCTCTTTGCCCGCGCGCTCGAGGGCAAGGACGTTGGCTCCTTCCTCTTTGCCGTCGGTTCCGGTGCTGGTTCCGCTGGCGCCGCCGCCCCCGCCGCTGCTGCTGCCGCCTCGGACGCCCCCGCTGCCGCCGCCGGTGCTGGCAAGAAGGAGGAGAAGAAGGAAGAGAAGGAGGAGTCTGACGATGACATGGGTTTTGGTCTGTTTGACTAAGCAGGATATTTCCGACTCCGTTTTCGATTGGGTCAATAAAGCACTACGTCGTCTCATTCGTCGTGCACAATGGATAATTGGGAATTTTTATCATGGGGTGCAGTGGGGTACACATTTCCGGCAGGAATCTGGTCCATTAAGCTTGGCAGTTACATCCTTTCCTCAATTGGTGCAAACACAACTGTGGGAGAGGGGTTGCTATCTTGATTCGTTAGCTTAAGCTTTTAGTTGGGAAAAAAGTTGCTTGAAATCAGGGACCTCAACAGGACACCTACAGCATTTCCAGCTGCGATCCCTGTGGCAACTCTACTACATCTTTCTACAAAACTACTACAAAACAGATGAGTGGCAAGAATGGCATGTCTAATGCAACCTGAGGGGTAACATGGAGCAGGAATTGTTGCAGCAATCAGTTGTACTACAAGGTGAAAGTCTATCTCAAATGCAACAAGTGCAAGTTGAATCATATCAGCAACAGTGTGTATGGAAACCCAACTGTCTGGTTGCACACAAAATGTCCCTTGTTTGTAGCACAGTGAAAGACAACAACTGCCCTGAATTTTCAGACTGCCTCTTAACAGTGGTACACAAGTACCCAGTATTGCTACCCATACCAGGATTAAGGGAAGGATCAGAACTGAACTTAACTTTAGGGGGCTTATGGTTGGTTTATTATCAGTAAAATTGCAAAATAGAACATTAAGTCAAATAAATGTTGTGAAACTGTTAAAATCCTGGATAGCATTAAAATATGTAAAAGAAGCCACAAGCCACTTGACTCACATCCCTCATGGTGGTTGGTGTCCCAGTTTCCTTGCTTTTGCATGAGGGCTCAGGTAGTGGGAGTTTGTAGTGCACAAGATGTATGTGTGCACCTACTGAAGAGAACCGCAATAGACACACAAAAATTGAAGCAGTGACTCCTGCAAGATGGTTTTCTGTGTTGTTTGTTTTGTTGTGTGTTGTGTTTGTTTTTGGCTGCAGGAGTATTGGTGCATTTTCTTCCCAGAAGGAAAAGGTATCCTGGTTTGAAAGCTGTAGGCCACTGAAAACAGTCCAGTTGCCATCTGACTGTTTGTCACTATCTGATTTGTGATGGAACTTGAGGGCCCAGCACTCACTTGATGTCATCATCTGGAACTATAGTTGCCAGAATCCCTATGTGATGGTGGCCCATTGTTGTTTTCAGGTCCTGCATTGATGTTTATATAGCTTAAGGTTAAGGTGGTTAAGGTTCCGACCTCAAGTTTCGAACACGGTGC
>MU614696.1:15046-49126 GCA_025201725.1 Chytriomyces sp. MP71
GAGAAGAAGGAAGAGAAGGAGGAGTCTGACGATGACATGGGTTTTGGTCTCTTTGACTAAACGGAAGGACCTGCTTCCTTCTACGTTGCGTACTGTTGGGATTTGGGATGGAGTTTCGCTGTTTAGGACTCAATTTGCCCATGAAGTAAAAAAAAAGCTTAGTTTCATGCTTTGCTTCTCTATTTGCTGCTGTGTGATGGTCCTTTGGCCTGACCCAAAGATTCAAAAAATGGATTTTATTGACGACTTCAGCCTTGAACACGTTCCAACCAGCTTCCAACACCCCAGAAAACAGGATGAATTCAATATGAGGCCACAGGCAAGTGATTGGTGAGATGATGGAAACTGATCATGGCAAGACCGATCTAAAAAGTCAACGACGAGAAGGCGAGGAGGGACCAGAAAAACAACGAAAACGGGACAACAGGTAAAAAAGGAAAGAGAAAGAATGTCTATAGATTACTGAGAGGGCAGCAACACAAAGCCAGTAACCTCAGGTCACTCAGGCTTCTTAGCACCAACCAGCTGGGCAAACTGAGGGGCAATCAGGTTGTACAATGTCTTGGCACCCTGTTTTTCATTATCGAAAAAAAGAGAAACGGTTAGCGCCTTATCGGACAGTTGACCAAGCGCGCCGGTGGCGACGGTGGAGGAAAATTTTTTGGCGTGCCCTCACCAAGTACTGAGGGAAGAACATCCAGCACACAAACAATAACTTCTGGGCGTAGAAGTATGGGTTGTAAAAGATGAGGTAGTCGTAGAAGAGGTCCTCAAGGATGTCAAGGACGCTGAGCATCAGGAAGTAGAATCCAAACGTTTTGAGACCCTCCACGTCTCCTTTGGCAGCAGCTTCCATGAAGCGCACGGCAGGTACCACAGTCGCGATCACATTCGTAGTGAACACGTGAAGCACGTTGAAGATCACAGAGAAGGACACGAACAAGATCCCCGCCAATGCGATGTAAACCTTGGAAACCTTAGTCTTCTCCTCGATCTGGTTGAGCGTCTTGTAGTTGCTCAGGTGCGTGTCTGTTTGCACGGATTAGGGGAAAGAGCGTTGGTCAGTCACAGGTGGCAACGGTGGCGATATGGCTCCAAATTGGTCCCAATCCTTCGGAAGAAGCGTGCTGAAGACCCGCCACTGCGGTGCAGGCCGACGGCGTAACGGAGCCGGTACGAACCAAACTGCTTGCGGTAGATCTCAACGGCTTCCATGTCGGGCTGAGGTGGTTGACGTTCGTGCCGTGCTGTGCGAAAAAAATTGGACTGCAATTTGCAAAAACCCGCATTTTCCACTCACCCTTCATCTGAGGAGGTTTGCATTTAGGTGCAAATCGTGTGTCCAGCTTCTTAGGTATCGCTTGACAGCACTCCGCACCACACAACGGAGATGGGAAGTCACGACTGTTGATTCAGATCGGTAGTCCACCATCCAACTCAAGCAAGAATTATGTGGCGAAAATGTATAATAATTCACAGCTGTATTCTCTAAAGTTGCAAACAAAATAATGTTCTAAGCGCCCCATCCAGCGCGAGCCGCGTTGATCATTTCCGTGTTGTAATCCTGCGACAACTCCCAAATCATGGCCCCGCCCAATCCTTTCGCCTTGGCCCATGCAGCTTTCGCTTTAATTGAAACAGGGTCATCGTACGAAATGAAGGTGGGCTGGTTGTTGTAGTTTGTTGTGTACAGTGTGGGGCTTTCCGCAAAGTTGTAGTACTGACGCGTCCATCCGTTCGACGCCGTCGTAGCACTGGCTCCAGCCAAGGGAGCATTCGCTTGCTGACCAGTCACTCCACCTTGCTGGTTCGTGTTGCTCGCCCCGCGCAGGTTGTTGTACTGTCGCGTGAAGGGGGAGAGTCAGCACAACCTTCACAACAAAGAGCTACAAGAGGGATCTCACCATCCAGACTCCAGCATGATAGCATGTATTGCACTTGTCACAGTAGAGCGCCTGGTCCAGGTAGTCACCTACGATACCCGCGCATGAGGCACCGTTGTTGCTGCCCGTACAGAGCTGGTATAGCCCGTTGTTTTGCGCAGATTGCACAGACCAGGACCGCCCGTAAAAGGCCAAACCGCTCGTCAGCTTGGAGAGAGGAGCCCCGGCAGCAGCCCACGCGTTCACAGCGTTGACCTGAGAAAGGGGTTGGCTGTATCCGTTGTTGTTGACGGTAGGTTCCTGCGGGTCGCTTGCACCAGGGCTGTTGAGAGGCGAGTTGAAGTCGCTATAAGGGCTCCAGCTACCATAGAAATCGTAGGACATGATCTGAATGTAGTCGACAACCTTGGCAATGTCGGGAATGTATTGCTTGCCGTTGGAAATGTAGTGGGACACTTCGGCCGAGACGGCCAATGAAATGGAGCGGTTGGGACCCAGCTCCGCGCGAAGAGCAGCCAACGCGCTTGCAAAGTTGGCCGCGTCATTGGGGGAGACGTGGTTGCAGCTGGTGCCACCTCCTCCAGGGTACTCGTAGTCAATGTCGACGCCGTCAAACCCGTTATCGTCAAGGTACTTGTGCACGTTCTTGACAAAGGCTGCCGTCTTGCCCGCGTCCGCAAACACGTCCGAGAAGAAGCGGGAGCCAGACCAACCTCCAACGGAGATGACGGTTCGGAGGTTGGGGTACTTGACGCGAACCTCACCGTTCAAGATGGGAATGTTGATGCCGTCGGCATACGAGTCAAACGACACGAGGTTGCCGTTCGCGTCCACGTCCACTATTCATTTTTTTGATATTTAGGCATACTATTGTGATGAATGTGTGCAAGGTGAATCACAGAAAACTCACAGAACGCGTAATTGACTGCCGAGAAGCCTGACAGGTCCAACTTCTGCATCATGTTTTGAGCACGGGAGTAGAAGCTCCACTGGGTCCAGTATCCGATCAGACCGGGCGTGGTGAAGGGCCTGAAGTTGTAGGCGGACGTATCGCATGGTCCTAAGTCCGTCCACTGGTCCGCGGGGGGCGAGGCGGCGCCTTGGTACTTGGAGACGTAGTTGTGGCCGTTGGTGCTTGCAAACGAATCCTTGGTGTAGGTGTAAGCCGCGTTCCACTTGGGGTAGCAAAGGGGAAGGGAGCTTGTGGCGGTGGTGACTGGAGCGGCCGACGAGGCAGAAGTGACTGGCTTGACCGACGTGGTGACAGGCTGAAGAGAACTCGATGCAGGCTTGAAGGAAGTTGTAGTCGGCTTCACAACAGAACTAGACGATGGAGGAGGAGGGACCACAGAGGTGGTTAATGGTGGCGCCGCTGAGCTAGAGGAAGGTTGTGTCGGGACAGAGCTTGAAACTGCAGGTGCTCCACAGGGACCTATTTTGCTCCACGAACCATCCGCAGTCGCGCTGGGCTCCTTGTTCGCCCACCAGTTTGCAACCCAGTTGAATCCGGCATCGCTGACCTGCGCGCCCTTGCTGTATCCATTGGCTGCCTTAGTGGCATCCCAGGCAGGGAAACAGTCCGACGGAGGCGGGGGAGGAGTCGATCCATCGCAGACGCCCTTGTTGGCCCAGGATCCGTCTCCGGATGAGCTGGGCTGCTGGCTGGACCACCAGTTGGCAACCCAGTTCTGGCCCTTGTCGCTCACTTTGGAACCGGATGGGTACCCGTTGACGGCTTGACCTGCGTCCCAGGCTGGGAAGCAAGAGTCTGCGCGAACGAAAGTGACCAGAGACACGGTGGCGAGGATAGTCTTGATGTGCATAGAATAATAAACTTGTCGTTGATCGGTTTGGGTGGGGACCTCGCTGCACAACCGACCTTTTTATGCAATCGACTTCTTGACGTGCAGCGTGACCAAGTCACGAGAGCATTGCTGAATTTCAGGGAGGCTCAACGAGCTTTTAATCAGAGCAGGTAGGGGAGACTCAGTCCAACAGCTGCCTCCTTGCCCGCAGTAAGAGTCTTTCATTAGACGATCAAGAAAACTATACGGGAATGCTCTGCATTGAAAGCTTGAATAATGACGAAGAATCGGACTTCAGGTAACAAAAAATTTCAATTGCCACGTGACTCTGTCATGTGACAGTTATTCGATGATGAGAGAATAAGTAGTTTCACATTCTAGAACGACATAATTGGATTCCGATACTGCATGGATTTGTGGAAATTCAGTTGCCCCTATCGCAGATTCGCTCAGGCGTGACAATTGTGGTCAACAAATATTACGCTTGATGGACTAAAAGGGCTAATCAAGTTCAATGCAGACCATTACATCATTTCAAAAGTTTCGTGAAAGGATTGGGCGGGGCCATGATTTGGGAGTTGTCGCAGGATTGCAACACGGAAATAATCAACGCGGCTCGCACTGGGTGGGGCATTTTAACGCGATCCTCATTGTCACTTTTTTTGAACATTTCAATTTGACAAGATTTCTGTGACAAATGTTCCTCCACTCAATTGAATGGTTTCATGCTGACGAGATATTTTGAACACTGCACAATCGATGCTACCAGATTCGGGCAATCGCGAGTCATCCGGGAATCAATTTCATTTTCTTCTTGTTTCATTTTTCATACTAGATGGGAGCTTGTGGCGGTGGTGACTGGAGTCGCTGATGACGCAGAAGTGACTGGCGTGACAGACGTGGTGACAGGCTGAATAGAACTTGACGCTGGCTTGAAGGAAGTTGTATTCGGCTTCACAACAGAACTAGACGATGGAGGAGGAGGGACCGCAGAGGTGGTCACTGGTGCCACAACGGAGATGAACGGAAGGGGAGGCGCGATCTCCCTCAATGGTACTGGACCTTCAACACAAGTAGAAGGCGGCACTGGTGAAAAAGCTTTTGCGGTCCATGGAATTTTCGGAGTTCCAGACACGGATTGCGGAGCGAGGGGAGATACGGTAACAGCAGGAAAATCGCATGGGCAGTCGTTGCTCCAGGAACCATCACCAGAAACGCTGGGTCGCTTGGTGGACCGCCAGTTGGTGATCCAGTTAAATCCTTCATCGCTGACTTGTGCGCTCGTGGTGTAGCCATTTTTGGCTTGACTTGCGTTTCAGGCTGGGAAGCAAGCTTCGGCATGCGCAAGTTGTGACAAGAAGATGGATGCGAGAGAAACTTTAGTAGCATTTGCACTTGTTCTGTTCTGATTGGTTTCAACAAATTGCAGCGGACTGGATGGATCCCGAGCCTTTTGTAGACATTTCTTCATGATCAAGACCTGGCTTCGTTTTTATTCAATGGACACTTTTCGTGAGAAAGCTACGTGGAGAGTCTTCCTGTTTATAAGCTCAAAGCTTCAACAGAGGCCGTTGCTGTGGATTTGGGCAGTGTTCAATAGACAAAGGACTAATAGGAAAATGGCGAACGGGAAAAAGTGCGCAGAAAAGAAGTGCGACACGGAAAGAGGACGAAAACGAATATGATGAGGGGATCCGCTCAGCCCAGGAGGCAGGAGAAGTGGGCGGGTTGTTGTATGGGGTTCCCCCCCTAGTCATTCAAAACCAGAAGGGTCCATCGCCATCCTACTTGAAGGAAGGCGAGCGATGCATCGCATACACGATTCCGACCGAAAATTCAATACGGTATGCATCAGTTGCTCGCCATTGCAGCGTTGCTCAGGCTCGTGGATGGCATGCCAATGGGGGCGGTGACAGTGACCGCAAGGCCATCATCGACTGCGGTCACAACCAACAGCAGCAACCATAGCAGTACTGCTAACGTCGGTGTGAATAGCAACGCGTGCGACTTTGGCGCGTGGCGGTGCAACGCCGCGACTGAGACGCTGCAGCAGTGTGCTTACGCGTCGAGAGAGTCCCAGTCCCAATCTCAGTCCCAATCTCAGTTGGCCTGGATCGACTTGAACCACTGCGGTGACATTGGAATGCACTGCGACGCGGCCTCGTTCAACTGCATAAACAAAGCCAGCACACCGTCAGGACTCTCGCAGCTAAACGCGTCCGCAGTCTCGTCCAGCTTCACATTTCGCCCATTTACGAGCCCCGGCATTGTTGCTTATTGGACTCAATGGTCTATTTACTCTCGAAAGCAGAATGGATTGACGAGCTTGGATCTTTCGGGTGTCACGGCGCTCAATTATGCGTTTGGTGAGTAACCTACGTGTTTCGAGATGCTGGAATTTTGTACCTTATTGTGCCCTTACAAATTTGGTGTCAGTCAATACAGACGCGACGGGCGCCCTCGTCTCCTTTGACGCATACGCAGATGGCCTCAACATTCCTATCCTTAACGGCGCTATTCGCTTGAAATATCCAAAGTTGCGCTCAATCATTTCCATTGGCGGATGGTCCGGCTCGCGTCACTTTTCAACAATTGCAGCTAGCACGTCCCTGCGCGAATCGTTTGCCAAAAACGTGCACACTTACTTAGACACAAATGGGTTCGACGGTGTTGATATTGATGTGCGTCAGTCTGTCTACCATTGGAAATTTACTCGCCTAATTTTTTTCTTTCAGTGGGAGTATCCTGGTGGAGGTGGAGTCACGTGCAACGACATGAATTTGAACGACGCGGCCAATTTTGCCCTGCTTCTTGCGGCTCTACGTAAGGAACTTGGGTCGAAGCGTTCCATTTCCATCTCAGTTTCTCCGTTGGTCTCTCGTTACTCAGCCAATGGAGTGAGCTATGTGCCGAAATATTTGAAGGTGAATGAATTTTGGGCTCTTTCACAATTTTCTAAAATGATCTGACAGTACGCCAACTATCTTCAAGTCATGACCTACGACTTTTACGGTAGCTGGGACAGTTTTTCCGACTTCAACTCGCCCCTCACAGAGCCAAGCGCTAACGCCAGCCAGTCTCAGCCTCCCGAAAACTACGCCAGCTACAAAAAATCGCTCAGTCATACAATTGCCATCAACGACTTTATAAAAGCCGGGGCACCTGCAAGTAAACTGACCAATGGTCTCGCTTTTTATGGCCGTGCCTGGGCCGTTCAATCCGCGAAACACAACGGCTTGTTCCAACTGTGCGTCGGGGGATCCTCCACGAAAGCATGTCCGGCAATTACTGGGGACTACTTGGACGCGACAGCGTGGACGGACGCGTGTGGATACACGTCACACGCGGCCACTTGGATGGTAGGGGGGTTTTCATGCCTTTTCCCGGCTTGGATGGACTCATTTCGCTCCCCGTCCCTGACGTTGATAGTACCTCAACCTTCGTGGTGCGAGCACCCAGCAGACCAACGCGCCCTTGACATCCGGCCCAACGACGGCAAGCAGTGGTTGGACGCGCAAGTATTTCGGGTTTGCGCAGAGTCCTACGCTCTACCATGCTGACACGAAAACTTTCATTTCGTATGATGATCCCGTAAGTATTCAGGCAAAGGCCGCGTGGGCCAAAAAGAAGGGGCTGGGAGGCACAATGATTTGGGAGATATCACAGGATTTTGAGGGGGAACTCATACGCGCGGTGAAGGTTGGGTGGGGAAAATAACTTTCATAATACTTTATTGCATCATTCTATCATCTCTCTGTATCGTCATAAAAAATCTTCGAAAATGACATACAACTCGGACAGTGACAATGACGACGTGTTTCAGGCGCAAGCACGATTGGACGACGATAACCTGCTAGTTCCGGTGCAGGAGGCGTGCCGGATCGGGACGGAGCAGGTGTTCTCGTTTGCCAAGTACCCCTCGCGCACGATCCGGATTGCGGAGGATTCCTCTGGAGGCTGTGGAGGTAAGACTTGGGAAGCCGCGTCTGTGCTCAGCAACCATTTGGTGAGTTCTGTTGACAGGGATGGTCCTGTCATTCATCAATCCTTAACCATCCCAACCGAGGCTAGATCCACCGCTTCCTCGAGAACCCCGCATTCCTCCGAAACCTGAACGTGGTGGAGCTTGGCGCTGGGTGAGCGCAGTTGAAGTGGCTCGCCACTATACTTGAGGCTTGGCAATCTTACCTTGAATCGAAACGCAGAACGGGAGTGGTAGGAATCTTGGCTGGAATGCTCATGGCGGACGACATGGCTCAAGCCGGTCTCGCAACCTCCGGAACCATCTTCATTACGGACATGCTCTTCCTAGATCTCATGCAGAAGAATGTCCTTCTCAACATGTCCGAACATGAACGTGCCTGCGTCAAAGTGGCAGAACTGAAATGGTGCCTATCGATTCTCTCCCCTCTGTCCCTCACATCGTGGCGTGTTTGACACCATCCTCGCCTTTCCGACTCGAAATCTATAGGGGCATACCCAGCCCGCCTGAAGTCTTGCAAGGTCCCGTAAACCTTATCCTCGCCTCGGACTGCGTCTATCTCGAAGCGGCCTTCGACCCCCTCCTCGAAACATTAACGGAACTCTCCACGCCGGGCATCACAGAGCTGCTCATTGTGAGCAAGAAGCGGAGAAAGGCCGACAAGCGCTTCTTTGACAAGTTGCGGAAACAGTTTGATGTGGTTGAGGTACGCTTCCTACGGCGCTTGGGTTTTGAGCGAGGGCGAGGGGAGGGAACTCCTGCAATCAAGCCCCTGTTTGTTTCGAGGCAGGGCGGGCGCGCTTCATGGAATGCGTACGAGGAGCCAGCTAACGCGGTTTGCTGGCTTAAATAGGAGGGACTGAGATGTTTATGAAGACTTGCGCGTGCAAGCTCGAGTTCCTGTGGACGAAGTTTTGTCCAATTACGCTGGAATTTCGAATGCTACCTTGATGGAGGGGCGAGTCATAAATTAATTGAAACTCCACAAATAGGTGAAGGACGATCCAGACCACGCTGTCTTTTCACGTCAGGGCCTCACGATCTTGTCTGCACGCATCAAGATGAAGAAGTAGCCTTGATATGACTCGAAGTTAGAAATGGGGATCGAATGGAGGAAGGGATGGATGGGACTTGATGAGGGCAAAATAGCAAAGCCAGCATAAATACACGTCATTACACTTCATTAACGCGTAATGTTTCTCATTGGCCCCGTCCAACTCAGAAGAAAAGATATGTCTGCCTCTATCCTCGCAGCAACTTGAATTGTAATAGCTTGATCAAGGCTGCAAATTGCGAGGCGGGTTACGTTGTCCGCCTTCCTCTAGAGTTCTTGGCAGCAACAAGGGCTCCACTCGATCATCTTCTGCCATGAGGTGGAAAAGAGAATGGATCCGTTGCGCGCAACAATAGAGCTTATACATCCCAGCATGCGCGGTTTCATGCTCTATCGCGCTATTTTTGGATGCAAGAGGGCGTGTTTTCATCGAAAGGGGGTGGAGTTGGGAGGGAAGCACCACCCCGCTAGAACAGGGACGATTCTCACATGCTCGCGTTGTCGGCAAACAGAAGGAAGGAGAGAAAGAACTTGTGGTGGAAGGAGAAGGATTGCAAGGATTCAACAGGGAAAGAAAGGAAAGGATGATGACAATTCTGGACTTTGCGTCGAGCGGAGACCTTGCCTCCATTGAGCAGCTCTACTCAAACGGAGGGGAGGACGTTGCGGCGCTGCTCGAGACGCGGTTCGGGTTGTGGAAGGGAGTTTTGCATCCTTTTTTTGATCCTTCCTTGTGTTCGCGTGAATGACAGCGACCTTCAAGACAACAATGCACTTCACATCGCGTGCCGGGAAGGTATTTCGCCATCTTCGTGCAGATAGTGGTAAGCTTTGAAATGATTGATTAGAATTAAATAGGACACGTTGAGGTGATTGACTGGGCCCTGGCAAGACACATCGACGTAAACGCGCGCAACATTGTGGGCGACACACCGCTCATTATTGCCGCAAATTGTGGTCACAAGGATGCAGTTGTACGGGTACAATGATCGTTGTCGTCTCACTTTTCTCTGGCACTCTTATTGAGTCACAACATCCAAATGCTAGCTCTTGCAAGAATCTTCCTGTCAAAGTAAATCGAAAAGTTCCTTCTCAATCAAAGGAACCCTTAACTCCACCCTTTGGAATCTTTTCCCAATCCAGTCAACGCCCCCAACGACCACGGAAACACCCCCCTCCACTACGTTTGTTACCGCCGCCACACCGCCATCCTCCATATCCTCCTCAAAGACGAACACCTACAAATAAACGCACGCAACTTGTATGGGAAGCTCCCGTACGACCGCACCAGCACGGAGATCCGGCGGCAGGTAGCCGCGATCGCGTTCATGCGGAGTGGGGGCGGCGGCGTCAGCGGGTCGGGAGCAGCAGGCATGGTGACGGACGTGTGCGGTACAGTTTTGACGTGCTGCGTAATCCAATTGTATTGAGCTTAACACACACTTCTTTCCCCTTGTTGTTGGGGACCGCCCAATCAGTCCGGACACCGCAAGAAATCGCCACCGCAATCTCGCACATTCGCACCCGATTCCTGCAAAGCGGTATTGCCAAACCTTTTCTCCAAAAACCCACCTCCACACAACCCCTCACATAACAAACGATAGTGCAACCGGACGTCGAGATCCCGTTCGCCGCGCTGAACCCCAGCAAGCCGTTCCTCACGACCCCGCGTCTGCAGCACATGATGGGGACGTGGTACATGCGTCCCGTGCAGGTGCTGCGCGCGGCGCGGCAGGCGGCGGCGGCGGCGGAGGTGCGAGCGCTGCATGAGGAGGCGGAGGTGTTGAGGTGAGCGCAGGTGTGTGTATGCTGCTGGTGCATACTGAACGCGTGCGGTATGTAGGGGTCTGCGGCATGTGCGACTCGCAGCGCTGGTGGGAGTGTGTCTTGCGGCACCGGATGTGAGTGTGGTGTGGGAGTATGCGGGGAGCACGTCGTTGCATGACGTGTTGCATGATGCTGCTGTGGAAATGGATGTTGGGGTTGTGATGCGGTATGCGAGGGAAGTGTGTGGAGGTAAGGTGGCCTGCGAAGATTCAAATGGGGGAAGGCTGAAGCTGAAATTTGCAGCTCTCAAGTACCTGCATGAACACAGTCCACCCATTCATCACTTGAACATTAACTCAAAGAATATCATGGTTGGGGACCAGCATAGAGGAACGGCGGTGTGACTGACTCTTCCATATTCGATAGATTAGCGACATGGACGGTAGCGGTGCACTCAAACTGACCCAATATGGCCACAAGGACAGCAACTTTCGCACATGGTCCTCCTGGATCGAAGTCCTCGCCTCTACCAATGTCAAGCTCGAACCCGAAGATGCAGAAGCACCTTCCCTGGACCTGTGCGATCTCTCTCCATCTGCATGGCTTTCATCTACAGAGGGAATCGAGTACATGGCTCCGGAGCTTCTACCGCGACAAGTGGTAGGGCCCGAAAGCGTGACTGATTTTGCAGCCGTGGATACATATGCGTTCGGCGTCCTCTTGTTGGAGATTATCACGCGTGACACGGCGTATTCGGGTCTTTCGAATGCGGATGTGTACGACAAGGTTCGTTAGGTGGTCCCCAAGAACACTCTCATATAGTTTGGTATCACTATAAATGACGCGTATGTATGCCTAGGTTTCTAATACCAACGAATCGAGTGCCGATGGGCCTGAAATTCCAGACTATATCCCTCCCGAATTGATAGACATTTTGCGACAGTGTTTTGCGCGTGACCCGCAGACACGGCCGAGGATGAGTGCGGTGCATGATTTATTGGACACGATTGACCTGGAATAAATGATGACTCAATGCCTAGCAGTCCAACGATGCTAGAATAGCATGGTGGTTTCTCTTCATGACAAACCATTTGAAAACAAGGGATTTGCGGTCCGAGACGGAATGTCGTACAACCGGATCACTGACACAGTGACTGTGAGCGAAGAGGATCTCAGCGGCCACAAGAACCAGATTCTGACGTCGGCGCTGCGAAACGCGCTGTCTGTGTCGGGTGGGAAATGAGTCACCCTTGTTTGATTGGGAAAAGGGGATGGCTGAACACGCAGCCGCAGCCCGCAGCCGCACCACAACGACCAACAGCGGCGCTGCGTACAACGCACTGCGAGCAACTACGGGACGGACGGCGGCGTCGCTGGACGCTAGCAACGAAGAGATTTGGGCGCCGTCACCGCCAGACTCTCCTCCGCTGCCCGCAGCTGCGGGCGCGGGCCCGGCGGCAGGCCACCACCACCACAACCACGGCCAGATGCAGAACGCAAACACACGCAAGCTGCTCGACGCAGACATTGCCGACGACGACTGGAACAACGACTACGCAGACGGCCGCGACGACGACGCCTACTTCTCCTACATGGTGCGCACTGACATCCCACCCTCTCAATCCAATCGCTGCTTAAATACTGAATAATAGAGGCGGAGTGTCTCACGATGGCATCCAAAGTCATGGCTCCACAAGAACCGATATATCCTGCTCCTGCTGGCTGCCACTCTCTCCATTGCAGCAGTCGTAGTCATTGCCCTTGATGCACAAAAAGATGGTGCCTATTTCAAAGATTCTGACACAGACGGTTCCTCTGTCGCCTCACATCCGTCGGCATCAAGCACAGCCTCCTCAACACACCATGACAGCCACCCATACCAACCAATTGTTATTCTTGTTTCATTGGATGGGTTTCGGGAGGAATACCTTTCTAGGGGACTTACCCCCAATTTGCATGCATTGGGTGAGATATGTGAGCTGAGCCGATCATGTCGAGTGAGTGAGGAGGAACGAAAGGCAATTCAGTATAGGCAAGAGATAGGTGCACAAAGGGACAAGCTGCATTGCAATTATCTTGTATGTTCTAGCAACATTCTTAAACGAGGCTATGACAGGAAACTCAACCAGTGTTCATCTGTTACAAAGATCATTTTATTACCTGATATGAGCAAGCATGCATGAGAATAGCTCGATTATGCAATTGGATCCCGCATCTGATTGCGTACTTCTTATGGTGAACCCTTGTGAATCACTGAATCGTACGATGAGGTTTCGTTGCGTGAAATCAGTCGGCTCAAGGAAATATCATGAGCAATCTGTGGGCAAGTGGGAATTGAGTGTGATTGTTATAGTGAAACGAGCGAGTTGTCCTGCGTTCTCGATCTGAATGATGAGGTGTGGTTTGTTACTTACAAATTTCTAAACAGCATCTTCCGGCGTTTCCGCATCGTACATGACGCCCGCGTTTCCTTCTTTGACATTTCCCAACCATTACTCCATTGTGACGGGGCTTCACCCTGAATCCCATGGAATCGTGGGCAACATATTTTTGGACCCAATCTTGAATGACACTTTCGTTTACGTGAATTCTACAAAAGCGTCTGACGCGAAATGGTGGGGCGGAGAACCAGTAAGTTCTCATCCGCTGGCAATTCTCGAATCTCTACTTACCTACCAACCCCAAGCTTTGGGTCACAACCATCAAAGCCGGCCTTAAAAGCGCCACATGCATGTGGCCCGGAAGCGAAGCCCCGATCCATAACACCTTCCCCACCTACTACCAGCGCTACAACGGCAGCATGCCCAACCCCGAACGTATCACCCTTGTCCTTTCCTGGCTCGCCCTCCCTCCTGAGCAGCGGCCGTCCTTTTTGACCCTCTACATCAGTGAAGTGGACACGCTGGGACACAAGTACGGGCCCGACAGCCCCGTTGTGAACGGGGCCATCGCAAACGCGGATCACCTTGTGGGCGAGCTGGTGCGCGGGGTCCTCGCGGTGCGCAATGCGAGCTCGCTGCAGGAGAGTGGAGTCAATGTGGTGGTTGTGAGTGACCATGGTATGGCTCCTGGCAACGAGATTGACAAGTTTTACTTTTTGGACGACTACTGGCCCTCGGATCGGTTCGACGTCATCAATAATGTCGTTGTGTCTATTTATCCCAAGGATTCTGTAGGTGCGTTGCCCTTGCACGGCTTGCTTGTTTGTCTCATGAGGTCGGCAGCACTCACTCATTCTAATCACGTAGACACCGTGGCCCTGTACAACGCCCTCTATGCGGCGAGCCAGAAAACTGGTCACTGGCAAGTTTGGCTCCGAGACCAAGTCCCCGCCGCCTTCCATTACTCGCATAACACGCGCATCGGGCCCATCGTAGCCCTCCCAGACGAAGGGTACGGTCTTACGACCCACGCCGACTACGACGCACGAATCGCCAACAAACCGTATAAGCTCGGCGGCATGCACGGGTACAACAACAGCCTGGAAGATATGCGGGCCGTGTTTGTGGCTGCGGGCGCAGCGTTCCGGGCCAGCGGGCGGCGCTTTAATGTGTCGGGGTCTGCCCTCGTGGAGGAGGCTGCAGGCGGGGAGCTGGGTCTGGATGGGGAGGGACATGTAGTCGCGGCGCATGGGGGTGCTGCAGTGGGTGGGTTTGCGGGCGTGGGGCGACGACGGAGGGACGCCGTTGTTGACAACACTGGAAACACGGTTGCGGTGGGAGCGAGTTCGACAGCGGGCAATGTGAATGCGTCCAGGTCGATTTCGACGTCATCAATGGCTATGAATGGAAGTGTTGCCGTTCCTTCTGCCGACGGAAGGAGTAGTACAATGACGTCTCCGGCCTTGTCGAATGCCACCGCCACCCATGCGTGGTCGTCGTCGTTTGCGTCAGACCTTCAGCTGCTTCCCGGGTTCAACAATGTGGAAGTGTACAACCTGCTGCTGCATGTGCTCAAAATATCGGCCGTCGCTGCCCCCAACAATGGCACTGAGGCAGGGATGACCCTGTTCAAGCCGTGGCTTATGTACTGATATTGTTTTTTTCCAATTGTCCATTGAAGAACCTCTTGCGCATCAAGCCTGTACCATGACTCTGCCTATCCATTTTACATCCAAATTTTTTTATAAAACGCAGAAATCAAACAGCGGTCCTATTTTACTATTCAGTTGTTTGTTTGTGGTTCTCAATCAATGGGGAATGATCTCTGGACGTGCTAGATTCCATGGATTGATAATTCCATCACGATAGAATCCTCCATTCTGGCATTCAGACTCGTTGAAGAGGGGCCAGATGATGCTCGCGCCACCTTGCTCCACCGTTCTGAAACCCTTGAATCCATTTAAAGCAGTTGAGCAGTAGCCTGGACAGACCACATTCACTTGGAAGTCTTTGCCGTGGTCCCTGTGAAAGACGCGCGTCGCTCCATTAATGAGGGCCTTGCTAATACCGTATGCCCCCATTGGGCCAACCATTGGCCACGCATATTGCACACCCTCTGGTGACGCGGGTTCTGTACCTTGCGCGCGGCTGAAGCGGAGCCAGTCCTGTTTGAGGCTCTGGATAGTCTCCCACGAGAGGTTCGGAATGTCTTCCAGGACGCGTTGGAGGTCAGCGGGGAAGGTATTCAAGGTCCACGCGCCAACCTCACTGGCCACCACAACGAAGCGGCCCGTCTTTGGTGTGAGGAGGGGCAGAAACGCGTGCATGGAGTTCCAGGGCCCGTCAACGTTGACGCGCAGGACATTGTCATAGTCTGGCGTGGCGATGCCCGCATTGTTGATGAGCACGTCGAGGGTCGCGTGGTTAGGGGCCTCCGTCGCGAGTACGGTGCGGACGGCAAGAACCGCCGCATGGATGGACGCCTCGCTTGCCACGTCGATCTGGACCACGCGCACGTTGCCCTTCGTGGCGAGATGCGCGATCGCGGCCTCGCCGTCGGCCACGTTTCTGCAACCAAGAAACACGAGCGATGAGCTTGGAAGCTGTGCGGAGAGAAGCTTCACTGCCGCAAGTCCAATGCCCTTGTTGGCACCGGTCACTAACACGCTGTTGGGGATGGGCATTCTTTTCCTATATTCGAAATCAGAAACTACCCCATCCATCACCTGAGTTCCAGTCGATGAAGGTCACCAGTTTTCCACCCACGCCTCCGTCGGAACTCACTCAAAACTTGCCGTACTTCTTACTCACTGCCTGGTCACCTGTCTCGCTGCTCTGTGCCAGTGACTAATGCTTCAACCACAGTGAGTGCTGAACAGTGGAAAATAAGTCTCACAATATTAGAAAGGGAAGTAGACTGCAAATGAAATTAATTTTTCGATGGAAAGATTGCTTCCAGGATCCCAGCAAGGACATAAGCCACTACTTTCAAGCAAAGAAATAATTATTGTTTTCGAGTGGAATGCCGATAACAAGTATAGCCCATGGAGGAGGCGAAAGAAAATAAAAATGCTATAAATGAGACTAGGTATTAGATAACAGCAACTGGAACGCACACCTCCACCACCCGTTCCCCTTCTTCCACAGCCCCTCTCCGCTTTCGATGCCGCCGCTCTCGCTTGACACGTACCACGACATGATACTCCACTTTTCCCGCATCCTCCCTCCCCAGCAACCATCCAAATCGCGACCCAACAGCACCACCCTCAACACTCGCCACGCTGAACGCGTGACTTAACCTCTTCCCCGCAGCTCCAGCACCCACACCGGGCCCCACCCCACCCGACGCGGACGCAAGACTCACGGCACTCATGCTGCGCCCACGCAACTGGGACGGCCCGCTGCCCCAGCGCCCGTCCATTGTCCTGCTCCGCGACAAACTCGCGGACAGGCCTTGATACTCCCCATCTGTTTCCGTTTCGGTGGTCACGGGTGCGGAGCCTTCAAAGAGCGCCGCGAGGAGCGGCCGTGTGTTGTTGAAGGAGCCCTTACGTTGCGTGGAGGCGGAGGCAGGGGCACTGGCAAGGGGGCTGCTGGTGCGCGGAATGCTTTGTAGGAGAGCGCTGAGACGAGAGGCGCTTTTAGAGCGGGGTATGAGAGGGTTTGGGTCTGCGTCCCGCGACGCGATGGAGTGCGGTTCTTGCAGGAGTTCGCTGGAAGTTGTGAATGACGTAGGTTCGGGGGTTGATTTAGGGTCAGTCTCGCAGCAGGCAGTCTTTGTGGTCTCAGAACCGGTACTAGCGGAAGTCAGTGATTGTTGGCAAACCAATGGGGACACAGACGGGCCGGCAGAGAATGTGGGTGGGGTATCTTCGTCGTCAAAATCGAAAGTAAATACTACTGCGCGAGCGGGAGGTGTCTTCAAGCCGGGAGTGGACTTGGAAGCTTTGATCCAATGGTCTGGAGTCAAGTCGAGAATGGCTACGTTTGGTGTATCATCTTGCAGCGCACCCCCCGATGCGTTTTGAAGGGATTTTAATAAAGAGCCGGCAGAAGGAGGTTCTCGGCGCCTCCTCAGTGATCGCGAAAGCGACGAAGACTGCTCAGAGTTAATACAATCAATCGAGACTGAAAAATCAAGTACTGCATCGCGATCGTCTAATTGGACTTCTCTTTTGGAGCTCGGTTGCAAGGATGAGGGTGAAACGGGATCAGGAACTGACCCCTTGTCACCATCGTTTGACTTCACTGGAGAGATGAACAATTGATCCTCTGTATCAGACGCAACCATTGTGGATGTGGACGAGAGACGGTTTGTCTGGTTCGTTACCGAGGGGGGCACAACTGCATCGTCCATAGAACTTGCAGACAGTGTGTCGTCGTCGTCCGCTGCGAATACGAGTCAATGGGATTTATAAATGGGCTGCAGACAACTTACTTGTGCTTGGGGGTGGCTCTGGGACTGAGGGTGTGAGCCATGTGGGCAGGGTAAGCGATTCCTCGAAGACCATGTTCTGCCTTCTGAAGACAGTGTTACGCCAGTCGATAGAGGGCTGCGGCAGCACGCGGCCGTGCAGATGCTTGAGGATGCGGACGGATGCTGTTCTTGCGCTGGATAATAGCATGTCAGCGAGATCGACTCGGAGCAGGCCAAATAGGGCCACAAACCCCTTCCGCGCCGTGAGCAACACCTCCTGAATGCATACGCTGGATGCATGCGTGTTGGCAATTTCGATCGTCAGCTGCGTGGCCTCGCCTGTGTCGTTCGTTGTTGGGCCACCAACGAGCCCGTTAAGGTCAGTCATCCGCAACCCCCACTCGCACGCAACAACCCACGCCCGCACTGACACCAACACTCACCGCGCACGAGTCGCGGCTCCATCGTCACCGCGACCTCCACGAAGGGCAGATCCGCCGCCTCGCCCTTCACACTGCCAGTTCCTGTCTCGTCATCGCTCGAGTCCGCGTCGCCGTACGCGCTGCGTCCTCGTCGCTGCGCATACTTGCGCTTGGAGTAAACCTCCACCACTGCAGCAGAAGGGTCCGCTTCCGCAACTGATGCGCGTGACATCAGATGTGGTGGCTGCAATGGGAAATTTCTTGAACACTTATTGTTGAATCCGAACCTGATCCCACCAACCTCCTACCAAAGCCTCCTCTCCAACCTATTCCAGCTTGTATGAACGCTGGAAAAAAGGACACTCATGTGCATGGGAATGGGCTCCATGCTTATCTTGTGAAGGGTCCAGAAAGCAGATGAAACTTGTCTGAAACGCCAGCACTTGACAAAAAGTGAAACGACAGCATGAATAAGAATTTGCTGGAAGGTCATGAAACGAATTGGTTTAGATGTGCGATAGCAGTAAGCAGCAATAGAAGGGAGAAAGAAGGCAGGGAAGGAGGGAAGGGCTGAAGGCTCCACACCAAATAGAGTGATTTTAGAAACGGCAACAGAGACCAAAAACCATCACCTGAATTATACCTATAACCATCAAGGCCACACCATTACCTCTTACGCTGCGCCTCGTTTAATCCTTGACATGTGTTTCTGAATTTCACAGATTAAATCCATCACAGCTTGCTCCCAGACAAGACTCTGAAGCCTGTCCTATTTAATATCATGCAATTCACTCTAGACACTGTGAGCATGCGAGAACAACTCGGCTGTCAACTTCATGACCGCTACCACCTCCTACTCGTTCCCAGATTCGCAAATTTTCGTGCAGGAAATATCCTTGCTTGCCAATGCAGTCTCGAGCGTCATTGCGCGGTGTGCGCGTCTGGATCGCCTAGATTTCAAGGAGCCTTTTGCTGAAAGTTTTCTTCCATTGGTTCAGGGACTTGATTTAGTGCGTGTAGTGCTTCAGGTTCATGCGGAGGATGGCAAAGGCGTCTTTGTTGAAGAAGGTAATTTCGGAATGGCGCGCGTTCACCTGGATGTAATTGTTGCGCTGCTTCCAAATCTTTTCAAAACCGACGACGCATTCACACACTCCTCTGCGATACTTTGATACTTTTGATATGCCGCCGAGTTTCGGGATCTCAAATGGCTTTCAGACGCCTGGGCAAGAAAACTCGGAAAATACTGACCCTTTTTGCCCTCACCCGCCCTTTGTCGCACTCTTGAATGACATTATTGCAATCCGACTGAATGAAAAAAAGACCGCAAGAGTGGTGCTCATCACCGTAGACAGCGGTGACGATGTCCAAAAGTATCCCCCAGAATTCTCGTTCTGTCTCCTTCAAACAAAGTTTTCCTCCTTAGTAACATTCTGAAGCAAAGTTCCAGGTCAATCACAGACTCACTGTCTCCAACAATCCTTTCCCCCTTCCACAAAGTGCCTCTGAAGCTCCCTTCTTTGCCATGACGCAAACATACCCGAACAACTGCGCTGTCACCTTCACGACTGCTTCTGGTTCGACTCAATTCAAAAATGGCTTTGGTTTACTGGCGCGGGGACTGCAGGTACGAGAGGTGCAACTCGAATTTCTTGCGAAGCTTCATTGGGCGGTTTTGTTAACGAGTACCAACCCTATGGTCTTCAGAGGCCAGAAGCACCTTTTTTTTTTGAGAGGTGCACGAACGTGGGAAAGTCGCAGGAAATCCACGCCATCGCATACTGCGTCACGTGCGGTAAGCTGCGTTGCCAGCAATTTGGATGTAGCTCGAACTTGTGCCCATGCCGTGAGTGCCTCAGGATACGCCACATTCTCGGCAGCCGAATTTAGTTCGGGGAGCTTGGGAAGAGTGAAGGAAAAAGGCAGTGAGAGGAAGGGAAATGCAAGGAGAAAAGTTGGAACGTGGAGAGAGGTAGGAAGGGGCCCCATTTCTCTCGTGCGTGTTTTTGAATTATTCAATAGTCAGTTATATTGAAGTCCATATGGGGTGTACAAGACAAGTTTCGCCTCTCCAAATCTAGACTCAAGCTGGACGTGGCCCAATGATGAGCTCGATTGGACCAACGTGCTTGTTATCGTTCGATCATTGCCACGAGTATGGAAAATGATATCCAAAAGTCAAAGCGAGGAGCGAACAATTAAATTGAAATATGAAAACGGAATAAAGATTCCAGTACCCACCGACTTTCCAGTCGCGTGGGTGGGGTGAACCCGAATCATTCCAACTCCTCTACAATCCACTCCAATCCACCATCCGAATCCGAATCTGAATCCCACACCTCACCATCTAAATCGTTTTGCCCAAAGACACAAACGGGATGGCGCACAGACAGCCGTCGCGGTGGTTCTTTGTGGTCGGGAGCCGTGCTGTCACCATCACCTCCATCGACCACCTCACGCGAACCAGCGCCGTCTAACGTCTTGTGCAGCACAAACCCGTTGCTCATCATCCACCCCCAATCGGCGCGGTTTCGTCGGATTTTCTGCACGGGGTATTCTTCCACTTGCACAGCATCGGGGGTCACGTATCGCAACCGGAGAACGTCGTGCCAAAGATCTGTGTGCCAAATGAGCCTCTTCGATCCATCTGACTTCTTGACCTGATGTATGCAAGTTTTGGAAACGTCGCGGACCCAGGATGCGTGAAACTCCCACTGGTGATAGCATGATTCCATGTTAGGATGAGTTCTGATGAATTCAAAGGAAGGGTTCTTACGGTGAAGTGTACGAGTTCATTTGGTAAGATTGCGGTTCGATAGGAGTCGACAATGGAGGCAATGAGAGACCATTTCCACTTGCAGTATGAAATTGATAGCTGGTTACGGAAAGAAAGGAGCCACCGACATGTGGGCAGTTCCTTCTCAGGACTCGGATTGGAGTAAAAAGCACGCGCCACTTCCTCCATTCCACCTGGCACGAAATCCGAGTCTGATCCATCTGAGCCCTCCAAATCTGGTAAGCTTACTTGATCATCGTGTCCGTCGTAGTACATCAAGCCTTGGTGGAAGTCTTCCACTGCCGCCTCCACCAGCTGTTCGTAAGTAGGGTTATAATCGAGATACTCTTCCACTGCCGTCTCCACCAGCTGTTCGTAATTAGGGTTATAATCGATATACTCGTCAACGGGCTCTTCCTCCCCATTCCAGGATTCGCCGCTCCAGCCATCATACTCTAAGTTCTCGTCCGTAACCCAGTTCTCGTCATAATCATCTGGTTCTAGGTCCATCACGTCCCACGCGGGTCCATCGTCCCCTTCCTCGGCCTGAAACATATTTCGCCTCTTCCGCGCATACGCTTCCCATAGCTGGTTGGGCCCCGCCTTTTCATCCGCTTCCACCCCGGCAAACCCTCGAATGTCACGATCCTCCACAATCCCGTCCCGCTCCGCCTCCGCTAGATCCGAGCAGTCGAGCGGTGTGGCCCAATGTAGTCTCCCGGCCTCGTGGTACTGCTTGTCTCGCCACAGCTCAGAGCATTTCAGCTTCCACAACGAGTTGCTGGCGTTGATTAGCTGGTTGTGCGCACGGCTCGCCTGCGACAGGCGACCCAGCTCAGGCAGGGGCAAATGGGAGCATACTTGGAGCTGTATCTCCGATGGAATGGAGGAATGGGAGGGGGTTCGCATGATTCAGCAGCTGTTCAGTCCAACTATTTCACGAAGAATACAAAATGCACTGGGTGTGAAATTTACCTACTATAATGGTCTTTATTTCAGATTATTTCTTCTTGAAATTCTTGTTGAGTTGACCCTTTCCTCCGACAACTGCTCCTGCCGTGCCACCATTCTTTTGGATGCCACCGCTTGGGCCTCCCTTTTGTGGCTTAAAAGGATTTTTGTTAGCTCCCTTTGCTTTTTTAGGTGCTCCACCAGATGATGTCGTATCTTGAGATGTCCCTTCTTCCTTGCCTTCGGCCTCATCAACATTGTCGTAGGATACAACCACGCGCCCCTTTTTCCCTGCAGTAGTTACGATGCTTTTTTTGGTACCCATCGGAGGTGGAGCAGACGCGTGCTGGTCCCCAACCACCTCGTCATCTCCCAAATCCTCGTCTAAATCCTCCAGTTCGTCCATTCCTTTCTTTTTCCGACCCCCCCCGGCTTGGTACACGACCTGACAGCACGTCAACCGCACCTTGGCCTCAAACTCAAACAAGAGCACGCCCTCCTCCGTCAGACTTCCAGCCTCCACGGCCCGTGCAAGATCCCACCCGCAGACGAAGCCCTCGCTACTGCAGGTGACGAGCACTTGTACGCCGTCTAGCACAGCTGCGCTCATGTCTTTGATGCGCGAGGCGTGTTTATGAGAGGCGGGGAGGGTTGCGGCAACGGCGCGGGTAGTTGGTTTGTATGCAGTGATGGTTTTACTGTCCCCGGCGACGAGGAGGGTCGGTTGGTTGTCTGTTTGGACGCATGGATGAGTAAAACAGCGGTGACGCTTTAAGCCGTCCAAGCCGCAAATAGCTAACAAAACAACGATCGAACTAATGATACTAACCCATCTCCACAAATTCAATGCATGTAATGCGCCCCAGTCCCGTCTCGCGCCAAATTTCTTTCCCGCTCGCTACTTCTGTGCAAGTGACCCCCGATTCGAACGCAACGGAATAGTAACGGCCGCATTGAGACCAGAGTACGCTCACGGGCCGCGGGAGCGGCATTTTTAACGTGTAGGCGCACGAGGCTTTGGCAGTGTCCCATGTCCGAAGGTATCCGTCGATGCTGACGCTGAGGAGCAATTTCCCGCTGGGGTGGATAGAGATAGATTGAAGGGCGGTGGTGTGGCCCTATTATTTTTTTCCTTGTTTAAAGTGCACGTTTGTAAAGTGCGGAGTATGTGAACACTGCACCTTGAGCACTTTGAGCACCTCCCAGTCGCTGACGCGCACAATCGCGATGGTGGCATCCTCCGAAGCCGTGAAAAGGTATCCCGTGTCGTGGAATACGAGGTCCGTAATGGATCCAGTCTGCGTTTTTGTTTGCAGCCGCGATCAGCCACCCGCGCTATGTCCTCTTCGATCCCCTTCAAATTCACACAACAAAAAAAAAATGCACAACGCACGTGGTGGAAGAGAGTTCCAGTCTCTTTGTTGCGAGAGAGAGAGTAGATCTTGACGTGCTCGTCGCTCGCGCCCGTCGCGAGGTGCTTCCCGCCGCGGCTCACTGCCACTGATCGGATGCTCGCAATGTGCGCGGGATAGGTGAACGTCTGCGCAACGTTGTAGCTGCCAGTCTCCCCGTCTTTGGTTACGTCAAGTCCGTACAGCAGACGTTCATATGAGCCGAGAACAACGCGAAGCATTTTTTTGGGTTGCGGGAAAAAAAAAAGAAAGGGGGAAAGGGGACAAAAAAATAACTCAAAAGAGGGGAAGAAGAAAGCAGTCCTCAGAAAAGGCAGAGAAAAGCGGCGGCGGCTGACGCGAGCCTGCGTGCCCCACTGGCGACATTGATCTGAGCGACTGCCTTGGCCTTGTGAGACTCCTGTGGCGAAGTGACAGGGTTTCCTGATGTACCCGTGTTGCTTGAATCGTGCCCATGTGGTGATGGGACGTAGGTGACGATGGGTGGGACGTTTTGCGCCACCACTTTTGAGGCTTCCGCGGCGCTTGAAACTGTTGCGAGGGCAGCAGCGAGGACGAGAGTCAGAAAGAATGCCTTCATATCTTCTCTGATGTGGACTTTTGACTGTGTTCTTTTTCTAAAAGACTGTTGCTCCAATCACGTTTGGTGGGTGGCTTGTTTTGACTCGTTCAACGAACGCGCCAATCAAAGCCAAGCACTCAGGATAAGAGAAACGAGGAAAATAACAATAATAAAATAACCGTGCGTAGAATGTAGGGTTTCAAATCACGGTGAAAGGGTTCTGACAATTCTCCAAAGCCAATGCAGCAGAGTGTCACAATTGAAGCGCAGCTTCTGCAGGCACTGAACACGACGGCACGGCAACAGATTCTAGACGGACTCTTCAAGGAGCCGCACGCATCCTTAAGAGAAAAGCAAATCTTGTTTAACTCTCTGTTCGCAAATAACACCATCCGCGACGCACCCCTGCCGTCAACGTCAGATATTCAAAATCTCATGGCGTTGATTACATCATTTCAATCCAAAATTTACCATGAGGAAACTGAGGCGTGGGTATTATTAGGAATTTGTGGGTTCTCATTCCTGTTGCTCGTGTTCCTCCTTGGCTTCATTGCAGTGATTCACCAACAAAACAAGACTGCTTCTTTCTCAAATTCTGCAACGCCTTTCAACGTCTTGTGCGTTCTGGGAATTCTATGCAACGCTCTTTTCAGCTTTTTGGAGGGAACCCAAATTTTGAACCCAAACGCAGCCCTCAATATCTGCGCAAGAATTCTCGAAAGCTTTTGGGCAATTACTTACCTTATCTTTTCATGGATACGCGCTGAAAAGCAGATCTTGAGTGTATTCCCTTCCTCCTTTCGAGCCATCCGCATCTGCATCTGCCTTGCACCTTGCGTCCTCCTTCTCCCACCCTGCGTAAGCATCTGGAGCGTGGTGAGCAAAAACGAAGACGATCGTGTCGAAACGGCGCTAGGCTGGCTCCAAGTCGTCGCTGCCTCTTGCTTCATTACGCTCGACGCGCTCTTTTTGCGCTGCTTTTCGAGCTATCTTGCTCACACGCAGGTGGACGAAGACAGCCCTATAGATACGCGTTTTCTCATCATCAGCCGGTAACTTTCCATTTAACCCTCCCCCCCAACCTTTTGTTGTAACAAGGCAACAGATATGGATGCGTAGCAAGCTCTCTATGTCTTCTCATGTTCCTTTTCGCCCTTTTCCACGCAATCGACCCGCAAAGGTGGTGGTTTCTGGGTATTGCGAGCGCCTGCGTCGCTCCACTCGTCTTTTTCACGCTCGTGCTCATGAAGGTGGCACTGCACGTGCAGGCCGCGCGGGAGCTGGAGGCGGCGCGGGCGCGCATGAGGAGGGCAAAAGAGGAGTGTGACGCGACACTTTTTGCGTTGGGCGGTGGCGGTAATCTTGGAGGAGGTTGCATAGTTGGGAGCAGGTTTGGAGGAAGCACGACAGATGCCTTGTGGACACTACCTAAGCCAGACGCGTTTCATGCATAACCTTTTTTTCCACACTTTTTCGAAAGAAAGGAAAACGGAGCAGAATTTAGTAAAACGATAGCCGTACCCACGATTTCATTATGAGACTTAGTTGTGACCCACCTTCACCAGCCTTCCGGGACACCTCAACGCGCAACACATTTTTGGTCCGACTTGCTTCTCGCGAAAACAACCTCCATTTGAGCATGTATGCGTGCATACCGTTCTCCTCCTCTTCGCGCAATGAGCGTGGTTTTGAGGATGTAGATGCTTTCGTCTGCATCGTCTGGCGAATGAATAACTCATAATTGCAACGAGAGATGTACGTGATTCATTTTTCCATCCTGTTTCTTTTTTTTCGATAAAGTTGAACCGTTTACTCGCTCCCAAACTCCTCCATCCACTTCTTGTACTTTTCCAAATCCGCCTGCGACACGGAAGGCTGAATCTTGGCAAGTGCAGTGTCAAAGTCCTCCTTGGACGCTGGCGCTTCCAACTCCTCTGATGTTTGTTCAAAACAATTATCATCATCATCGTAAGTAACATTCAAATCCAGGAAATTGGATAACCCCCACCTTTTGGAATTGCTTTAATTTGGTCCGCGCTGAGGCCTCGGATACGCTTCCGCATGGACATCATGGCTGCGTCACGACAAATGTTGGTGATGTCTACCATGCAATCATAGAGTCATACACAGAGTTATCCTATCCAGTGCAAGAAGATAAAACAAACCGGCGCCAGAGTAACCCGCCATCTTCTCCGCGAGTGCCTCAAGGTCCAGCGACTCATCGACCTTGATGCTATGCAAATTGATGCTCAAGAGCTGCTTGCGCGAGTCCGCGTCAGGAAGCGGGATATCTTCGAATCGTTGCTCCGTTAGCAGACTTATATATACCGCTCCTCAAATCGGGACAAAAACACTCAACAGATACGCTTTTCCAGCCGCCTTCGCAACGCCTCGTCAATCTGCCACGGAAAGTTGGTCGCAGCAAGCACCATCACAATGGGGTCCCGCTCCCCGCCCTCTCCTGTCGACGTTGAGCCGCCACCGCCGACGCTGCCGCTGATGCCGTCCATCTGCATCAGTATTTCGCTCTTGACGCGCCGCGACGCCTCGTGCTCGCTGCTTTCACCGCGCGAGGAGCACAGCGAATCGATTTCGTCAATGAAGATGGTGCTCGGAGCGTAATGGCGCGCCATTTCAAAGAGGAGCTGTTTTGGGGAGTTATTCCAAAATAAGGGTTCTCAATCCAAGGGGGAAGCAAGCAATGTGGTCAATGGGAGGGAGTAAACTCACGCGGACAATCTTTTCAGAATCTCCACGCCATTTGGACGTGAGCATGGACGCTGTCACATTGAAGAAGGTGGTTTTGCATTCGGTGGCGACTGCCTTTGCGAGGAGAGTCTTGCCCGTTCCAGGCGGTCCACACATGAGCACCTGCGTGTTTTTTGAAGCACCCATTAAAAAATCATCCTTCACGTGTCCCCGAGCAATTTCTCTCGGTGGCATCTTCTAGTATGCCCACCGTCCATCCTCACTAATGGCTCACGTCATTCCTCGTTTTCCTCACATCAATCCTCGTTGCCCTTAATATTCATTCTCCCCGTCCTCCTCTATGCCCGATTCTTCAATAGCCATTCGCCTCAATGCTCAATTCCTCAATTCCCATTCTTTTCAAACCAAGTCCTCGTCCAGTCATCGATCCAAGCCTCCATCTCGACATTAAGATCAAAAAGACAGAATAAATACCCCTTTCCAGGGCCTCCGAATGCCAATAAAGAAATCGGGCATCCACAGCGGCAAGACAATGGCCTCCTCGAGAAGGGCCTTGGGCTCGCGCAGACCAGCAATATCGCGCCATTTGACGTTTGGGCTTGTTTGCAATATGTCGCGCTTGACCATCTCGACGAGGTCCTTGTCGAAGCCGGTGCCCTCGAACTCGGGACGCGCGGGCGGGGCAGAGTCCATGTCTCCGGCATCAGATGAGGAAGCAGTGTCATCATGATGGTGCGAGTGAGTGCTTGCGGGATTGTTGTTTGCTCCGTAGCTGCGTTTGTGGGCATGGGTGTCAAGGAGGGAGGATTGGGATGACGTTTTTTTGGGTTTTGATGTTGTGGTTGTGGCTGCTGTCCGGGAAGATGACTTGGGCCCTTGTTTCGAAGTGGCGGACGATGCCAGGGTTGTGGAAGATGATTTCTTGAGGGGGCCGGCTATGTTCTGAAGGTGGGGTTGTGACAGTTGGTTTTAGATTGGGACGCGTTTTCGAGACTTTCTTATGCGATCCTTTTACGCGCGGTTTCTCGGAACCGTTGAAAAGGCCGTTTAAAGACATGCACTTCAACGCTTCCAACTGGACTATGCCAAAAGAGATGGTTATCACCTTTGAGTTACTTTTAGCAGCCACTTTGTTAGGGAGAGAGGTAACGTTCTGGTTGCGCATCCAAGCCGGGGAGACTGAGTCGTCGTCTGAGCTTTTCTTTGAGCGCAGGTTTTTGTTGACGATGTTTGCAGTTTGGCGCGGCGGGGGAGCGGGCCACACGTCTCTGTCGTAAGGCTGGTTGTTGTTGTTGTTGTTGAATGCGTCGTTGTCTGGTGTATTGGTGCTGCTGTTGGTGCTGGTGTTGGCGTGGAGGGAGCGGGACGACGCGGGTCTCGTCTGCAACCAAGCTTCAGAAGACGGAGACGAAGAGCATCCGCAGCCCCTACTTTGAAGAGCGCCAGCTCGCGCGCCATGTCCTTTGCAAGCGCAAACTCGCGCTTGACGCCGTCGAGTGCGTCGAGCCACTCGTCGCGCGTGTCGCTGACCGCCGCCTTCGCGTGTCTGTTGTCCACCCTCGCGCGCTTCAGTCCTCGACTCACTCCAGTCGTGACTCGATCGTTACTCACTGCGACAGAGTGTGCACGGCCGACTCGTAGTACACCACCGCGGACGAGTACTGGCCAAGCACCGCACTCTCCCGCGCAAGCTGCACCTCTGTAGTCTCCATCAACACTTCTTATTCAACCAAACCGCATTGAACTCACCGCTCGCTGCCTGCTGTAGCTTCCCGCTCAGCATTTTCAACTCCAGCCAAAACAAAATGTCACCAACTTCCCAATCTCCACTTTCCCACATCCTCAACCCCCTCCCCAGAATACTGATTCCATCGTGGAAGGGACTTCAAAATAACATCCAGACACAGGGGAGTGGAGGCTTTGAGGATCGAGTTTCTGATTGAAGGGGGTTGTGTCAGACTTGGAACTAAAAATTGAATCCCCTTCAGTTCCCCCTGAGACTTCTGGGATTGTTACAACAACCAAAGGTTTGACATGTTGAATGTTTTACTTTGTCTTTGAAACAAGGGGTGAGAGGAAAAGGAAAAACACTCCCTCACTGTCAATGCAACTGATGCCCATCCTACCTTTGCATTCAATTGGTTGTTGCACAAAATTATCCCAAATTTGGCTTGCATCAGCAGAAGAGGTCAATTGTGACAATGGCAGACTTGGACCAGAAGGGCAATACCAATAGACATTTTGGGCCAAAGATGTTTGAATTTTTTCAAGGTTGAAATATAAAATATAATAACCAAGGTGATTTTTTCTAACTATTGATTTAGAAAGGATGTGCAGAAGCTTAGAGCATCTGTTTAGAACTTGGGCAAGTTAGTTCCGTCTGAGCCTTTGTTGAACTGGAGGTGATGGTTTCTCGTGGACTCATCTGCTTTATCTCAGTTTACCAAGTTTCCTCAAGGACTGAAATATCTTCCCTCAAATTGTTTGCTTTCAACGTGTGCAAAAGATTGGTGTGTGGTTGAAAACTTGAACTGATCTCTGGCATTTCCTTCCTGAAACCCTCAAATGAAACTCTTTCATGTTGTTGCCATCACGCAATACACTTTAAAAATTTAAAAACTACTGTTGAAAAAGTGATTGGCAATGTCTGTCTCATATTTTCATTGTTGTTGGTCCATGCCTGAATGAATCAGCTTCATGCAGACATCCATAATTAGAGCCCATCTGGAATCAATGTAGATCCATGACAATAAGAAGTGACAACACTTGTTGTCTAGGATAATATTAGGATTCAACAACTCTCCCTGGACCTCAGAAACTATGAATGCATAAACATACATGAGTGAAATCATATCAAGTTGGCTAAACATAACATTTGTCTGGCTGACTGACAAGGTAGTAAGTGTGTTGAAACTTTTTGACCAAATCACCAACTGAACAGTGGCAGACAACTCAAATCACCCATGCTCCTTGGGATTTTCCAAATTGTTGAGGTCAGCATTGTCTAAATATCTCTTTGAAAGTATGTGGGTGAAACACTGGGTCCCGTTAGATGGGAAATCCACACAGAACCCCACCTACTTCTTATTCCAATACAGAATCAAGTCCCTCACCCTGTCATACTCAGTGCCCTGATTTGGTATTGTGCTTTATGTCCACAGGTGAGCACAGAACCAACAGTAAGATCAACAGAGATTTTAAAGACTTCTATTCCTTATTTAAAAAGACTTCATAAATTAATAGACTTATTTATGATTTAAAGGCTTTATTTGTCATTAAAAATAAAAAAATCGAAAAGAAAGTAAAGGATTTCTCCTGTCCCATTATAAACCTTCTCCCCCTATCCAGCTGACCATCTCATATGACCATCCCATGATCCCCTGTTTTCAACCACACCACCCTGGACTTGATTCAAATTTTCTTGATAACAGTTCATAGAAGTAGTAGTTACTACCTGGGTTAATACTAATCATGAGGTCTTGTTCACATCAAGAGTGCCCTTTGTATCCTCAGAACTCAAACACTCCCCCTCACTCAAGGCCATGAGCCCAATAGCTTGTCAATGCTCCATGAAGAGTGGCCTGTTTTCACTCTTTATCAACATGTCTACATAGTTGTCATTGCACTTGACTTCCTCCATGGTGAGTTGTCCAGCCTTGATGAGTTCCCACAGATACTCAACCTTGACTATGAAGTGTTTTGTACACTCCTGTTGCTATTCTCCATTGAGGATATCCTGGACCACCTTGTTGTTGCAGTAGATGGTATACTTGACTGCTGTGATGATTTTCAATTCAAGTAGTGCTCTGCTCAGCGAGATACTCCCCCTTGCTCGCACAGTAGAATAAAGCTTCCATCTTGCTGTGCGTCAACAATGTGCAGATGTTCTGGATCTTCTTGGATTTCCACAATACAGGGTTTCCTTCCAAGAACCAAACATATCCATAGACCAATTTCCCAGTGGCTAAATCACCTGCCCAATCCGCATCGCAGTATGCAAAAAGTTCCCACAATCCTCTGTCCTTAAAAGTGAGCCCAAAAAATCCTTTGCCTCTTACAAATATTTCACCAACTCCATTGCTGCCTTCCAGTTGGCTTCAGATGAAAAGCTGTTGAACTGGCTCAGCTGGTTTGTGGCAAATGCAATGTCTGGCTGGGTCCAGACCGCTGGGTACATGGTACACCCAACAAGGCTACAGTATGGCATCATGGTTGCTGGTTCTCCATGCACCATTGCAAGGTCTGGCAGTAGTGGCGTAGCCCAAGGTTTGCACTCTGTCATCTTGAACTGGGTTAGTATGTCCTGAATTGCCCTGCTTTGGTCCAGAATCATAACCTGTTTGTTCCTGTCCCTCGTAACATGCATACCAATGTAGTCCTCTATCTCACCTGAGTCCTTCACTTCAAAGTGTTCCACGAATGCCTGTCAGAGGGGTGATGCACGGTTTTGTTTTCAGGTTGGAAACTTGTAATTGGTATCAATCATTTGATAGTTGCAAATTCCGTCAACGCAATGGAATTTTTCCATGATTTAGACTGAATGAACCCACCAATGAAATTGCCTAGTGCAAACCAAGTCCAACAATCAGTGTGGACCACATTGTGTCCACCAGCGTCATATCAGCATCTGTACATGTAAACATACAATTGCTGGGTTTGATCCCAACCTTCAGTATGCGGAGCATCCAGTATACCATTGTGCCATTCTTGGGTGATGAGCATTACATAATGAGCTTTCTGGTTCCACCCAGATAAATCCCCAATAAAGATTCAGCTGCAGTTTTGCATGATTCACATATCTTACTGTACTTACCTGATTTTGAAGGTTGAATGTTGCTATCATCCAGATATATCTTAACTATTTTTCTGGCCCAAAACTCTATAAAGAAGCAGTGTTCTATTGAAATAAAGCATCAACTTCTGAACATCTTCCCCTCCAATTCCCTAACATTGGTAGAACCAGAGGAATGTCCTCCTCTTCTGACATCCTTATGACCTCCAGCACCACTCCTGTGCCCCTCACTGCTGACCAGCAGTTCCAGCAACTCGCCCAAGCCAACGCCAATCTCAAACAGACCCACCAGTACCTCCTGACCGAGCTTGAAGCCATGTATCACTCCATTTCCACTTCCACTGCCCCTTCCCAGGCCTTTCAAGCCAAGGGTACTGCTACTGTAGCCCATCCTCTCCCCTATTTCAGGATGCCCTCCATCAAGCCCATTGCTTTTGCGGGGTCTGGCAAGAACAGACCAGCCCACAAGCTCCAGAACTTCCTGGATGACTACCTCAACTGCTCGCTAGAAATCTGCCACCTCTACGGCTTTGCCCCTACCATTGCCAACCATACCCACATTGGCCAGCCTACCTATGTCCAGTTTGTAGCTTCAGGACTCAACAACCACATGCGCATCACCTGTCACCATCTACCAGAGTCAGAATGCACCACCATGACCTGGGAACACTACTCTGAAAGGATCCAGCTCTCCTTTGGCTCCCAGTTCATGCTCACCCAGGCCATTGAGGCCATGGAGAACCTGTACCAGTCCATTGTGCCAGTGCCTACTCAGCCCAGTTCAACAAACTTACCTCCACTATCACCATTTCTGGCATGACCTACCCCCTCAAGCACCTGTGCATCAAGTACCTCCAGGGACTCAAGCTCCATCTATGCGTCATGCCCAAGCTCTTCTGCATCAACAACAACCTTGAGAAGCTCCAACAAGAGGCAGAGAAACTCAACAACATGACCTTTTGCCACAGCAGATGCAGCCAAAGCCACAGTGCCAACCAATGCAGCACCAAGGCTACCCATGACTCCAAATGCCCCCAACACTCTGGCATGCCTTCCTTTTGCAACTCCTTTCCAGATATCGAGGACCCAATGGGCCTGTCCAATGCCCAGCAGCACCAACGTCCTTCCAGCAACTTCCAGCACCTCACCCCAGAACAGAAGGAGCATTTTTGCTCCAAAGGTTGGTGTGTTTATTGCCAATCATGCAGCCACAACACAGATCACTGCCAGAAGCTCCAAGAATGCCAGGCCCAGCAACCCCTGCTTGTTTGCCTTAACACACATCACTTATCTCCTTTCACCAATGCCCCAGGCCTCCTCATCTGCCAAGGATCCATCCATGACCATCCAGTCACAATCCTGATCGACTCCAGTGCAACTCCCAGCTTCATCCATACTGAGCTTCCATTCCTCAAGGCCACCTCCTTCAAGAGCCATGACTGTAAGATACGTTTAGCAGACAAGTCCCTCATCCAAGGGAAGTGTACCAAGCCCTTTGCCTTCCAAATCACCAGAACCTCCTTCCACAACACCAGAGCCTTCACAGCCATCCCTGGTCTTGCCTATGACCTTATCCATGGGAAAGACTGGCTCAACAACCAGAATCCAGTGATTGACTGGCCTTCCAACACTGTGAGGATTGGAACTCACCACTGGACATGCATGCTGCCCCGTCCTGTCCCTGAAGTCCTTTCAGTGACCCATTTTGCCAACCTGCTCTGCCAAAAGTCCACACCTGACACAATTGTTGGTGCTCTCATCCTCAACATTGCCAACAAAGCCTCGCCAACCTTCCAGCCCACCACCACTTCCAGCAACAACTCCAACGCAATTGCATGATCCAAGTTGCCAGCCAATGTTTGTGCCATTGTAGAAAAGTATCCCGACAGCTTCCAACCCTTCAAAGGGCTACCTCCAGAGTGCGTCACTGACATGCACATTGATACAGTTCCTGAAGCAACCCAGACCTTCCCCTTCTGACCCATCTACCCAATGAATCAGGACAAGCTCAAGGTACTGAAGGAGGAACTGACTTGCCTCCTCAAGCACTCCCTCATCTGTGACTCCATTTCACCCTACAAAGCCTGTGTTCTTTGTCAAGCAGAAGAACAAGCTATGTCTCATCTTTGACTACTGCGCACTCAACAAGCTCACCGTCAAGAATTGTGCACCCCTTCCTAACATCCTGGAGTCCCTTGGCCACCTGTGCTGTGCATGCATCTACTCCAAGTTTGATCTCGCAGCTGGTTACCACCAGCTTCACATCCGCCCTGATGATGTCCACAAGACCACTTTCTGCACCAAGTATGGACACTTTGAATGGTTGTCATGCCCTTCGGCCTCACCAATGCCCCTGCTGCATTCCAGACCACCATCAATGGAATATTCTGGGAATTCAATGATTTCCTCACCACCTACATTGATGCACAAATGTGCCTTCCTCCAAACCTCTATTGAATGGCTGGGATACCATGTCTCCCAAGGAGCCATCTCAGTCCTGCCATCCCAAACCTCCTCCATTCACAATTTTGAAGAGCTGACAAGCTAATCTGAACTCCACTCCTTCCTGGACCTCGCAAATACCACCCACTGCTTTACCCATTGGCATGCCACCCTCATGGCTCCTCTTTCAGATCCCCTCCAAGATCACAAGACTATCCCTTCAACCAACGCTGGAACGAAGACACCAGCACTCAACTTTACTGAACTCAAGATCACAGACAATCTCCTCTCCAATGTCAAGGACATGTGTACTGTTAGAGTATACAATAATGTATACTTTTAATCTCTTGTTAGAGCATATGATAACATTTACTTTTAATCTCTCTAATAAGTAACAAAGGAATTTGTAAAGCATAATAAACAAATAACTGATTATATTCAGTATTGACAAATGGTGTCAACCCCTGTAAGAACTGCATCCACTTCTAAATGACACAGTTTGGAGCCAGAGTTATGACTGCCAGACTTGCTACAGAGCCTTGGGCCTGTTCCTGCTGCAAATGAGGCCCACGCAACCTACAATGCTACAGCTCTGGACATCTAAGAACTGCAGAGACTAGTGGGGTAAAGGGTAGAAGAATGGATGCACAAGGATCCAATGTGGGAGGGCAACACCCAAGGGTGAGCTAGTAGAAGAAAAGGAGAAGCTGAGGGTTGATTAACCT
>MU614697.1:0-49028 GCA_025201725.1 Chytriomyces sp. MP71
GGGTAAAATGAGACCGATAAGGAACTCGGACATGACGTTGAGACCAATCTGCTGACCAGTGAGAGCTTGGATGGTACCGATGGGGATGATGGAGACGAGTGCAAGAATGACGGCGATCACGACACCCCACCACGGCAATGAAAAACCTCCCACTGAGGAAGGAAAGAGTGAGCAAATTATTGACCATAGGTAGGCGTTTCGAACTTACCTTCGCATACAGTGATACCTAACACGGTCATAATAAGGAGGAGAGTGTAGTACCACCAGTCCGGAACCTCGTCGTAAGCGTCCTGAAGTAGCGAAGATACTGAATATTTAGTACATTCCTTGTTCAACAAACCAATCTTTCCTTACCATCAACTGGCAGTGAATGTCATTCTTGTCCAGATCGGACATGGCGGAACGGAAACGGTGCCAAATATCTTTACCGTACCTGAAATACGCTGGGTCAGAATTTGACCAGAAAACACCATTATTCTAACCAGAGAGCCACATGCATAATGGCGGCAACAAAGACAGCGAAGGATGACATGTAGCTGATGGCGAACAGGGTAGTAATGTACACTGGCTTGTTGAGGTCGTAAAATGCCTGAACATCGCGCGTAAACGGCATGAAATTATTTGCAATGAAGTGTATATTAGGCTCACTTGGTTGAGAATCAGGTTTTTGGGATCGTTGGGGTCCTTCAGAACGAACTCTTTTTTATCCAACCCGGTACCATTCAGGTTGTAAAGTCCAGGCGAGTTCAACGTCATGCCATACGGGGACCCGGCACCGATTGCTTGATCCTTTCCAAAGAAGTTAAAGTACCAAGCCAAAGGAACAATGATCCATTGGATGGTCCAGGTACCGACAAACTGGTTCACAATAGCCCACCTGATGAATACAACCGTCAATCAAAGGCCAAGCCAAAATTAAAAGGCCGTGAAATAAATACGCACAGCGGGGAGGTGATGGGAGCAAAGTAACTGTTGAACTGCGTCCAATCAAAGCCAAACGACAGGATTCCAACGCCTCCACCAGGTTGAGCAGACCCAAGAGCGAGAGCAATCTTGTTGTCTGCTTTGCCGCGGACAAAAAAGCATATTACAGAAATGGCACCGAGCTGAAAGTGGCAATCATTGGTCATCCACTGCAAAATGTGAAAAATTGCTTCCACTCACAAAAGGCATGGCGTATTGCGGCAATAAGTGGTAGAAGAAAGCCGCACTTGTCGCGAGCCAGAAGAACTTGAAGCGAGACATAGGGTAGCGACCATTAGACGGGTCCGTGTTCCCGTGAAGTGAGTTCAACATAGCAATAGTACTCAAGTTTGCTGGCCACAACATAGCAGCAGGGCGGACGAGATATCTACGCGCGAGACCGGCAAAACTGTATCCGAAGCATTGTGTAACAAGAACGAAAATGACTGCCCATGCAGTGTTCAAGTCCTGGTACAGCTGGTACTTTTGACCAATGACGTTGTAGAGCGCATAGACGTTCTGGTTAAGGGCGGGCGTTATCAGTAGCTGCAAGGTAAGGCGATTCTTCACGGTTCACTCACAGCTCCCATTCCACTGGTCATGACATAGATGAGCGCGTGTTCCTTGTGGTTGAAAGGACCTGGGTTGAAGATACCCTTGGGAAGAATCTTTTCCAAGAAAAGCCCGCAGGGGTAGGCGAGGAGGACAGCAACGAAGGCAGACACGCTGTTTCCGTTCGTGCGGAACGAGAAGATGGTGTTGGCCACGCAGAGGAGGATTCCGAAACCAAGACCAAGAACCCAGACGCGGAAGGTGAGGGCTGGGAGAGTGTTGTCGTCCGTGCGTGGGACAACGGCATCGATGATTTCATAGATTTCTGTATAACGCGAAATAGATGAGAAAAGACGAGTTCAAAAGAACTGGGAATGGTAGCATGGTGCGCCTGCTAGAGGAACTCAGGTAGCCACTCACCGTCAATGTACTCGTCATCGTTCAACTCGGCGATTTGCTCGAGCTTCTCTTCGGTAACGAATTGAGGCTCATCCTGCTTGTCGAGAGGCTTCGTGTGCCTTGGTTCAAGGTCTGGTTGAGTCATTGCTGCTTCTGGGCGATGATCTGATATTGAGGTGGAGGTCTTACCTTCCTTTTGTACTTTCTCCGCCACCTGAAGGCCACCCTAGATTAAAAGTTAATGATTGCCGCAGGAGGCTGGCTCGAAGAAAGGATCCTCCGAATCGCAATGAAACTGCTACTCAAGTACCACCATATGGACTCATAGACTCACTTGTAATCAGGGTCTCGGTGCATTTGATTCGCGCGTCAACGACGCGAAAGAACGGTATGGGGAACAAAATTAATCGCGACTTGAGGCGCTCCAGGGCTATTCACGATCTCCATGGGCTTACCCATCGCAATGGATAGCGCGGTACTCTCTACCTCAGACTTCTCCTTTTCTTTGCATATATACATAAAGACATAGTGATGACGAGCAGGATGCAACAGAAAAGTCAATCATATTCTGCCTGTGAGGGCGACAACGGAGTACAATTTTTTTCTGCGGCAGAAAAAATAATTAATCAATATCAGCGGCCAATGAATCGAGACACAGAATCCATCGCCATACAAATACATCAGGGACATTTGATCACCATCGCAAACGAACTTCATTACTTTACAATACAGAAATTTGAACGCTCTCGAGCTTTGACACCAATAGGTTCAAACAAGAACCTCTAGCTGCCGAAGAAACGTGGAATACAACTCACCCCTTTTTTCTTCATTATTCCCGGAGGAATTGAAGGCGAAACAAGACGGACCAAGGTGCACCGATATGTTTGTAACATTTAACGGGCTGAAGGAGCGATTTCCTGTGAGCTGAGTCAGCTGATCCAAACTTTCTTTTTGTCATCTTGCAGGGTAGGGCAGTCAATAGGGTCCGCAAATTGACGACGAGCAAACTACTTGAGTGTGACGACAATTACCTGGTTCATTGCAAACTTACCTATCCACACTACTTGAGAGGCAGTCCACCTTCGTATGTGGCCTATATGGTTTCCTTCAAAGTAACCCCTCTGTCACAGAAAAATAATATCATAAAAAGGAATTTCTTATTCGCAAACTGGGTGACCCCCACTAGTTCTAATAATTAACAGTTATTAAGTTCACCTTCACTACCATGCATGTTTACTGTTCCCAAAAAAAGAACAAATAATATTAAAAAGGACAAGGCCCCACTAGATCGTTCAGAGCGATTCTAGTTTCATCTGTAACGCCTGCATCATCTGTTGCATCTGCTCCATCTGATCCTTCAGTTTCCGCTTTTCTGTCTCTCGCTCATCGACTCCTGGGGCGGGAGATGACGGTGCATGCTGCATATATGCAGCGGGTGGTTGCGCCATGAAGGCCCGCGCGGCGGGCATAGGAACGGTCAAGGGCTGTGAGAGTGCAGGTTTTGTGGACAAAGCGGCAGTGGGTATAAATTTCACAACGCCGACAGGGAAGAGGCCGGCCATGGATGTAGTTAGATTTGTTCCTACAGCCCAACCGTCGTCGAATGTGTCACTAAAGGAGTAGGCATTATCAAGACCGACCCAGCAGGCGAAAAAATAGAAAACACGCACGATATAATTACTTGATCTCCCGGTGACATTTTAAGTTGATCGTCCAGATCCTTCTTGCCTCCATCCAACCCAACAAAATCCGCCCGCGGCTCATACCCTATCCGCACCGTCAGAATAGTTTCCATCTCCATCGCTGGTGTAGAAGGCGGTGGCTGCGTCGCTATCACCCGCACGACAGGAGGCGCAACCACGCCCCCAAACGCCTTCACAAGGTCCACATCGTCTTCCGACACAGAATGCACAATGCGTACGGGCACAATCAAACTCGCCTTGAACCGCGACGGCTTTACAGGCACACTCTGGATTGATGCCGAGTCTGATCCCGTTGTGAGTGCAGGCACGGAGCTGAGCACGACGCTACTTCGCTTGTCCAGTGCCTCGTGGATCATCTGGATCGTTCGAAGTGGGTCAATGATGACGCTGTTCTGTGTGCTCCCGCTTGTGCCCACGCTGTGTGCGCGACTGCTGCTCCCCACGCTGCCCGGGCTGCCGCGCGCGCGCACGGCGGCTGCAGCAGCGCCAGATGCGCCCACGCTTGATGCACCTGTCTTATAGACGAATTCGAAGACGAGGGAGTGCGTCAGTTGGAGAAGGAGGGTGTTGAGGTCCGGGCGAGCTTCGGCGAGTTGGAGTGTGATTTTCAGGGGATTTTGAGGGGTGAAGAGCGGATATTTGTCTGGGGAGAGCATCGAGGGAACTTTGTAGCGGAACAGTTGACCGATAGGGATCGGAATAGGGATGTGTTGGCTTGGGACTCTAGTTTTCAGAATCAGCAAGGCGAAACCTTCTAAGAGGCGCGCGTCAACAAAGCTCACTTGAAGGAAGCAGTTTCGACAAGGTAACATCGCACGGCGGTTATTTTTTTAACCAGTTCGACGCCGTCCTGTATTGTGACGGACAGCTCGATTTGGCCGTCCTCCATAAAAACATAACGCGGTATCGTCACATTCACGTTGAATTCGCCTAAAATAGCGTTGGTGACGGCGATCATATTAAAGGGGCATATCAAGCGGTACCTCCGGCTGTCGCACCCCGACCCACTTTGTCCTCGCCCCGCAGCCATCGCGGAAAACATTGTTTCACAAGAACGGGACAGGGATCATTCGTCATGATGAGGGTGTTGTCGGCGCAAACGACAGAGGCCACTAGCTCATAGAATCGAGTCTGTCGTTTAGCATAGGTTGGTTTTGCCGAGTCAAACTGCTGGCTGAAGGGCATGGAGCTGAGTAAGAAGTTGTACGAGGGTAATATGTTGCTAGGTATCTGAAGCGAGAAGGGGAATTCGTGCCTGTATATAAGCATGTAAGTTTGGAAAGGGGGTCGGTGTGACGTGTGACACTTGCACTCCTGGGACCAGCGAATCCTGGATCGATCCCTGCCAGACGACCAAGCTGATATCGACTTGTTCGCCGTCTCTGACTGGGTTCCCGTCAATGTCGACGAGATGCGAAGGGCTCCGGTCGGAGGCATCGCGCACCCCGTTCGATGACCCGAAAAGATGGATGCGAATTTGCAGCGGCGACGCAGGAAGCAGCGCAGCCGCAACGCGAAGGCGGCCAGTGACGAAGCGCGGCACAGCGGGTGTCCCCAGGGTCCCCGATCCAAGACTCTGAGAAGCCAGCGGGACGCCCACGCTCCCGCTCTCGGTGATGCCCACAATCACTACAGCAGCAGGACTAGCAGACATTCGGTGGAAGGGGGGGTGCCTATTAGGAGGAACACTGCAGAAACAGGTGGATGGGTCGCTCTTTGTCACCAGCAAACAGGAGATGTAATCCAAATTGTTTCATTCGGAAGTCAAGCCCGCGACGAGTGAGAAAAGTGGAATAAGCCCCCTTTCCATCATGCCATTTCCCCTATCCTGACTTACTAGCGTAGGAAATGAAGACACTTAGTTCCGGACTGGTTGTTGTTGGACGCCAGCAAAGAAAAGTTATGCCCGACGAGATGAACCCGACGAGCAACGAGCAACTCGACGATCACCATTTTGCAGCAAACTGATGCAGATAGTTGAACTTGACTGTTTGTAAATTTCATGCATCTTGCAATAGTGGGGCTGGTCGCCCGCGCCTCCAATCAAGATTGAATTACATTATTTCAGTCTTCGAGGATTGTGTGAGTATACGAGATGACAATATAATAATCCCAGAGGTATTTTCACAAACCAGATTTAATGATTGAACGATGTGATATTTTGTGCTGCCAAAATATGGGATCGGAGTAACCGTACTTAACCATCATGATAACTGGAAACGCAGTCATTCTATCTTATCTCTCTAACGTCGCGCATCGCTCACTTGGCGGGAACCCACTTTATCGCGGTCGGGAGGACTTGGAACCACCCCCAACAAGATTTGACGCAGTGGTGCGATGGGTGGCAGGACTAAACAAGTATTAGAACTTGCAGTATTTCACAGTACCAGCGCCTCATTCCCTTCTCAACACAAACCGGGTGGGTGCAGGAATGATTATCTCACTTTGAGCCAAACTTGAAGGCTGTTAGTCCGCATCACGACTTCAGATCTATCCTTTTTCCTTATTTTATCAATTTTTTACTTTCACTTTTTTTTAGTTTGAGGACTGCTAATGAAGGAGGCGCCTTTGTTGGTTATTTGTGGATTTGTTTCCTGTTGCATTGCTTCCATATCAATGCTGGCATCACAGAAAATTAACTGGTTCCTCTGAAAAGCCACTGACATTCCAGTATTTCAAGTTTGGAAACCCTTGGCAATCATGCTCCGTTTTGCATATAGGATACTCATGATGGTATTTGTAAACCATCTGTGAACGAATCTGCCTGAATCGATGAATCTTTGGGGTCCAACGATTTCGGCTTGAAGTAAATGTTCTTGATGGGGCCCATAATGGCCGCTTTATCGGATTGAAACATTTCGACGAGGCGACCCTCGTCACTAATGTGCGTGACCTCAGACTGGTGACTGATTGCTCGGACACCTTGAACTTGCCCCTCTGATACCAGCGTGTGGATGGGGGAGGATGGAGGTCGCGCGTGATGCCGGGCGGAAGGGGAGGAGCCGCCTTCTTGGAATGGCGATTTGAGGGATCGGTGCTGTTTGGCAACGTCGTTTATCGCTCACCTCCGGCTTTTCCTGAATTTTTCCTGAGCCATCATCTCCTCAGCCAGAACCCAGCATTGACGATGAGCAGTGAAGCGATCATGAGTCCGCTGGAGGTTGACGAGATTGTGGCAGCGGTGAGCGGCCACGTCCGGCAGCTGTACGTCGAGAAGGGTCCTGTTGCCGAGCAGATTGCGGGGACGGTGGAGATGCACCACGCCTTTGGCCGGTACGAGGGCAAGACGGGTCCCGAACTGCGCGATGCGCTCGTGCGCGATCTGCGCAGCGTGAACGGCGATGCGCAGTTGGACGTGCGCTTCGACGTGAGCTTGAACGCCTCAGTCGACTGGGTCGACGACGACGAAGGCCGGCTTCTCGGCGACAGACGCCCGAATTCGCGGCTGAGTTGGCTCGAGTTGAACGGGGACGGTGAGCTTGTCGACGCGTTCGGGCACTTGGTCGTGCGATCGAGGCGTGCGGATCCAGAGCAAGATGCCCGCGCAAGAATCAAAGGCAACGGTGTCGCGCGCGTCGAAGTGCTCCACGGCAACGTCGGCCTCATTGAACTCGCTCTTTTTGTCCACTCCGATCTGGCGAGCTCGTTTCTGGCCGCCGCCATGACATTGATGCAACACACCAACGCCCTCATCATCGACATTAGGTAAAATGCCGATTATGTACCGCCACCCTCTCTGTCTAATCCTACTCTCCAGAAATACGACTGGAGATGAGAGCTGCTCAGAACTCCTCTCCTACTTCATATCAGAACGCCTTCACTTCAAAACCACTTTCTGGAGACCACAGGACATTCTGTGGAAGGACTACACCACAACCACATTTCCTGGCCCGCGTTATAACCCAACACCTGGCGCACGTCGCCGCTCCGTATACATCCTCACCAGCGCAAGAACAGGACATAGCGCCGAGTCATTCGCCTTTTTCATGAAAGAATTCGGACTGGGCGAAACAGTTGGCGAGACCACGGCCAAATCGGGGCATCCTACGCGGGTCCTTCGTGCAGGGCACAATCATTTTTCAGCCACGATCCCGATTGGCAAGAGTTTCAGTCGCAAGACGGGCAAGACGTGGGAACGTGTGGGCGTCAATCCTGACTTTCCATGTCATGCTGTCGATGCAAGGGATTACGCCCATTTGATGGCGTTGAATAGTGTGGTAGCAGGCTTGAATAAGACCAAAGCATTGGAGCCTTCCAGGGTTTTGCTCGCAGAGCAGGGTCTGTTAAAGGACAGTGAGACGCTTGTCCGCAAATTGGAAGCCAAATTGGCCGTGAGCCGTCGTCATAGAGGCGAGATCCAGTGGGAGAAACGGGTCACGATTGCAAAGACTAAAGTCATGAAGGCCGGCGTCGATACTTTTGTAAAGACGGTCACATCCACGAGCTACTCTCCCGTGGGACACTGAATATACTTCAACCATTTTCTGTCCACAAAGTTTCATATCTTTAGATTTCACTCAATGATGATCTTTTTACCCTTGATAACCTTGACTACATTTAGAATATACACGAAGACTTTTTTAATGTTGTGTCATTATCACCGAGTCAACAAGTCGCTCCACACTTCAATCGACCCATCACTTCCACACATCCATGCCACGCTCCCGCACCTGTTTTGCATCCACTTTCTCCAACGCAACTAGCACATGGTTCGTATCCACTTCTTTAAACGCAAGCATCCGCTTCTGTCCGCGATGAATTCATCTGTCCGCGATGAATTTTGCTTCTCAACGGCCTAGAAACATTTTCTCTAATCTCTTTTTCCCGTCAGAATCTTGACAAGATAATGGCTTTTTTTACAATGGATTGACTCATTGTCTGACACTACCGTCCTTTGTGTCTTTGTTTCGATTCCCTTGTTAATAGCAAGAACAAAGAAACTTGACAGAAACGACCCTCAATGTCTGCTTCAAATTCCATGACTCGCATCCTTCTGCTGTCTCTTCTTGTATCAACTGCAATGACAGAGGTGGCGTTAAACGAACAGAAAGACGCCTCTGCTGTGGACATGACCTCCTTCAATATGGTAACATCTAATTTGCGCGGAAGCCCTGCCATGCCGCATCATGAGGCGTACAGCGCGTCGGAGTCGCGCATCTCGCGTTTGGTGGCAAAACAGGTTTTGTATCCTCACCTCTCTTGGTGAGGCAGAATTTGATGTTTAAATGCGAGCATGCCCACAGGATAAGGCCCGAGAACGCGAAGCAAGGAATTACGGCATGAACGACATTCCCAAGCCAGTTACACTGAAAGATAGTCCCTCCGAGGTCTCCCCAAAGTTGTTCAGCCCCCAATACAGTGCGCCTCGCGGTGGCCGTTTCCGCTCAAGGAATCCAATCAACCACAATGTCATGCAGTCGGAAAGTGGACAGTGGAATCTACCGAACTTGACGCGTCCAGACCTTCGCATGCGCCACGTTCGCCACTTGCGCGGAATTAGTGCTCTGAGACAGTATGAGAAGGGGGAGGTACATGAGTGGTTCTATTGGGTGTTCACGGGAATGTGGTTGATGTTGGGCTTTGCATTCGTGTACGCCATTTCTCTGATTTGAAACACATCTGACCATATTATAAGAATCACTGAAATAAACTGAAATGTGGGAAGATGACGTAAGTTGCGCTATGAACGCAATCCACCCTCTTCCAACCCAATGTCAGCAGACCACGGATCATCCTCCTGTCCAACTGCATCCGTCTGCGTCGCCCCAATTGCCAACCTCTTCATCTCCAAGATAACCGAATGCACATTCTCAGGACTGCCCTCCTTCTTCCCAGCGGCGACGAATTTCCTTTTTTAACTTCCGCACAACTATCAGCTTCACACACGCACCGTCAATTTGTACGCAACACATCCGGAACATAAAGAGGGCAACATACACCCGCGCATAAGTCAATTGTATGCGTCCCTCCAAGCCGAGTCCCTCGGGCACCTATTGCGTCCGAGCGACATGTCGCAAACCAGAGAACGACGGTGCATTTAAAAGCGGGCGCGCACAGTATTTATGTGCTTTCCAGAAGCGCGGTTCGTTGCAAGCAGGAGGACCTGATTCTTTGAGTGCATGGAGGATGGTCGTGGCGTCAATGACGGCGGTTTTTGGATTTGAATTTGCGGACTGAAAGGAGACAGATGGATAGTTACGGAGATTTATGAGGCTGATGATACTGGTTGGTTCTTTGAGGCTGATGGATATGATTTGAGTGAACCGTAAGTTGCACGGTGGTTGATGGGTTGTTTTAATGTGGGTGAGATGGCCATTCGTGACGTCATGGTGAGCTCGATGGTCAAGCAGTTTAGCTGTATAGCATGTCAGGATCTGTAAGTATCTCCTGATGGCGTCTTCATTTTTAGAGCGAGTATAATATTTGCGAGAACAATAGCCGTTGTCGCTGTTGCCCCGCCTTTAAGGAATATAAGCACACTGCCAGAAAATGCGCTGTTGTCATCATCTGACGGGCAAAGGGCCGAAATCGATCAATGCAAGAAAACAATGGGCGTCGCTGGACTGGGCACATGCATTTGTCCGCAGAACTTCTCGAAGACCGATAACATCCGATCGCACTGACCCAATCTAAGGTCCATCAACTGCCTGCGTCCATGAGCTCAATCTTAAGCCGAGTCATCGCCTTCCAAATGCTGTTCCTGGCCACGGGCATTATCTCGACTCTCGGCGCTCAATGGCTAAAATATCGAGGTGCTGCCAACAGTCTGTCGTTCGTCACGTCGCTGATGCAATTTGCCGGAATGGTCCTCGTTGCCGCGTTGCCGCCACCCGAAACCTCGCGCGAGATGAAACCAATCGAAGCATCCGCATACTCTGGCGGGTGGATCATCACGACCATCATCAACCATTTGAATCGCTTTGGCCCCGCAAACGTACAAGGCGCAGCTCTCATATCCATCTTTGAAGTGGGAGGAAACTTGATTCTGGTCGCTGGGATGTTCCTGGTGGGCTCAGGAGTATACATGGTCATATACTCATCAATTGTGGTCTTTACGGCGCTGTTTTCACGCATACTGTTACCGGGACGCAAACTATCTGGACTACAATGGTTGGCCGTCTTTGCCATTTGTTTTGGTCTATCTTTGACTGCCTTGGGCACCAAATCTGGTTCGTTCACATCGAAAACGACATTTCTTTGCTGAACTTCATCCCGCCACCAGGCCATTCATCTGAAATACAAGATAAGCCGGTCCTGTTCGGGGTACTTGTGTGCATCTTTGGCACCGCTGTCTTGTCACTCGTTTACGTCGCCACCGATCACATCTTGGCTGGAGGCACATCCACACCGTACTCGCAATCAATATATGTTGGCCTGTTCTCAACATTCTTTACCCTCGTTGTCATGCTCGTTGTTTCTATCCCAACTCTCCTCACCCTCCCACTGTTAGACTGGGACGTCATTCTCGCGCATATAATTTTGCTCCTCTCCTCGCTTGGCCACTCTGTCGCTTATTTTGAGCTCGTCGAAAGCACAGGCGGTGTGGCGACTGGCGTCCTACAAGGTTTGCGTGCGGTGGGCGTGTTTGGGCTTTCGCACAGCTGGTTTTGCGGGATAGACGAGAACCAGTGTTTTAACGCGTGGAAAGGTGCTGCTACCGTGATTGTGGTCGCAGGTGTTGTGCTGTTTGCCGCGGCGAAAGGGTGGGCCTCAGGTGGGAATGATGCAATTGGGGTCGGACGCACAAGGAAACAGAGCGGGCCTGCGTCCTTATTAGGGACTCAATTTCAACTTGATGGGGATGAAGATAGTATTTTGATGGAGGATGTGGGTCGGCAATAATAACAAGGCAATCATGGGATATGAATGTAAAATTTCATGGCCAAGAAAAATGGGTGCGTGCGCATGCCCGGCGACGAATGTCAGTTCCATCTGAGATATCTGAAAATCGGTGACTAACGAACGCTCTTGCTTCCTTTATGCTCACCCTGATGTCACCCGCTTCAGACATCCATCTCGTCTATCCTATGCGAGAAGATCACATCGAAGGAAACGGGTTTCTTGCCATCGCAAACATAGATGGCGTTTTTGGGTAATGTTGCTGACAAGTATGGCAAGTTCATCAAAGTACTTCGTGCGTGCCTTTCTCATGTTCCGACCGTCGAATTTAATCAATAGAAACGGAATTTTTGTAAATTGATTCGGAATCGCTCAAGAGGGGAGACATTTTTCCCGCCGTACGCATCAACCACCAAGTTGCCAGAATGTCCAGTGAACCACAACAAACAGCAAACACGGTGCAGCGGTCGGCCAACGTTTTTACAGTCGTCTTCGCGGGAGTGAGCATCCGCTTGTTTTCGCCGAATTTGCGGCTGAGGGTTTACTAACCAAACAAACAGATTGCCCTTCTATCTGATGGCTACCAGAACAATATCTTCAACCTTATCAACACCATTTACAGCAAAGTATATTCGTCCAGTGAATACCCTGCGCAAATGTCGTCCAACATTCAAAACTTTTACCTTGTCGGCGCTATTGTGGGGCAGATTGGATTGGGACTCGTCATTGATCGTCTCGGGAGAAAGACTGGTCTCATGATTACAACGGTGGCCATCATCCTGGGAACCGGTCTCTGTGCTGCCGTGAGTCCACCCGTATTCTCCCGGCGTGATTGATTGAAACGCGATTTCAGGCCGGTCCTTCCAGCCAACCCGCTACCATGTTTTGGGTACTCGCTTGCTTTCGTGCTATCACGGGTATCGGAGTCGGTGGAGAATACCCAGCATCTTCCGCGTCCGCGTCTGAAGCAGCGGACGAAAGCATGAAGAAGCGCGGCGGTGTTTTCATCCTCGTCACCAACTTTGTACTTTCATTTGGTGGCGCGTTTGGAATCATGGTGATGTTGATTCTGCTGTCTGCTTTCGGAACAGAGCGCCTGGACGGTGTCTGGCGTACCGCGTTTGGTTTGGGTGCGCTCTTACCTCTCTCGATATTTTACTTCCGGTTCAAGATGGGCAACTCGGAGCGCTTCAAAGAGCAGGCGATTACCAAGCAGGTACCATACCTGTTAGCGATCCGTCGCTACTGGAAGTCCCTTCTGGGCGTCGCTGGATGCTGGTTCATCTACGACTTTGTCGTGTTTCCCAACGGAACCTTTTCGGGTGTTATTATCAGCACGTTTGTGACTGACAAGTCGCTTGCGGGACTTTTGCCAACTTTTGAATGGCAATTGCTCCTTTCTCTCTTCTCTGTACCTGGTGTTCTTCTCGGATCTGTTGCTGTTGACAAGATTGGTCGCAAGCCGACCATGGCCATTGGATTCCTCCTGGCTGGTAAGATATACTTTCGTTTTTCTAAATTCTCGGCAGCGACATGATTCTCAAAACGCGTCGTTTCACAGGTATCTTTGGTATCGTCATTGGTGCCTTATACGCAGAGCTGAAGGCCAATATTGGCGCCTTCATTGTTCTTTACGGTCTTTTTCTGTCATCAGCTAATTTTGGTCCCGGAGACTGCCTTGGCCTCACCGCTGCCGAGTCGTTCCCCACCTCCATTCGCGGTGTCATGTACGGACTCTGTGCTGCCATTGGGAAGGCTGGTGCAGCCGTTGGCACAGCGGTCCTTGTCCCTCTCCGAGCCTCCTACGCCAATGCGGACGATGGCAACAGAGTCATCTTTTACATTTGTGGTGGACTGGGTTTTCTGGGTGCCGCATGGTGCTATTTGTTTGTGACTGAGTTCTCGCAGCAGACGTTGGCGAATGAGGATGACGCATGGAAGGCATACTTGGCTGAAAATGGTTGGGAGGGTGACTTCGGTTTCTCCAAGGATCAAACGTTCATTGAGGAGCCCGTTGAGGTTGAGAAACCTGTCGCAGCTATTGTGACGGCCAAGAATGATGAGTAGTTCTCTTATACTTCGTTCTTCGCACTTTAGTCGATCGGGGTCGAGTAGCCATTGCAATAGAAAGTACAAGAATAGATTGCTTTTACTCCGACACAAGTCACAACATGTTTGATTTTCAAAGAATTCATTCAAAAAGCGTACCTACGAATTGCATCTTCATACTCCCGATTCGCGTACTCAACCTGATCGTTCAAGCGCTGGTGAGATCGCTCGACGGTGCGATTGTATTGAATTTCGGCATTCTGCATTTCAAGATAACACTCAGTCACAAATAGTCAACTAATTGATGAATATTCACATCTAAATCCTGTTTCAGCTGACTTTGGTACTGCATCTGATTCGAGACTTGGTTTCCAATGCCCGATAAGCTCGTTATGCTGTACAAGAGGTTACTTCCAACATTCATATTGTGCTGCTGCTGATTGTAGTGCGCGTTCTTGATCGCCTTGTCATGCTCAACTTGTGCGTCGCGGATCGTCCGTGTGTGCTCCGTCCTGCTCAAGACAAGGAGACAAGAAAACCATTATGCCCCAGGTTAGTAGCTATAGATATCCAGAACGACGGCGACTCAACTGTGCATCCTGAACGCGACGCAAATACGTGCGCCACGCATCAGTCACCTCTTGCTTCGCCCCGGCGGGCGGTGCCGCCATCAACGTCGGCACATGCTGCTTCAGCTCCAACGCGATGGCAACAGTGGGATCCGCTGTCGCGACCAGCGGTTGCAGGGGAAGCCCGCTGTGAGACTGGTGCTCGGCGTTGGCAGGGATAAAAGCCGGTCCTTCCATATTTTGCTGCTGCGGGGTCAGGACAACGGGTGCAGACGGCATGGCGTTCAGGTTATAGTGGGTTGCGAGGCTTGCGGGAGCAATTGCGGGCGTTAAAGCGACACCAGGGGCGGGCTTGGAGTCCGTTGATTCGGAAGAAGGCGGGCCTGGGGGAGGCGCAAACCCGGGAGGAGGGAGTGGTGGGGGGGCGAACGCGGGAGGCTCCCACTGACTCTTGCCAGTCGCGATCTCTGTGGAGAATGTATGCAGTATGAAGGGCTTGAGGATAACGACCAATCTCAGGCTCACCAATAAAGTAATTTCTCTGAAACTGAGCTGACCACTGAGCTGTCCATCCGGCAGGCAGATTTGGGCCGTTTGGCTGTGGAACTGTGGCCGGCTGGTAATGCTGCTGGGGATAACCGCCCTGTTGGGGATATCCAGCGTAACCCTGCTGTGGGTATTGTTGCGGGTATTGTTGCGAATATCCGCCCTGCTGCTGATACGGCTGCTGACCTTGTTGATTCTTGCCAAGCAGGCCGCCCACCATGCCGCCCAGCTTCTGCTGCAGGTCTCCCACGTTGAACGACATTGGAACACAAATCAAATGGACGGTGGATTCAGGGTTGGAATTTGAACTCAAAAAGATGACAAATTGTAAGTCAGGTAACACGCTTCCAAGCAATTTCGCAACAGAAACAGAGTAAACCCAAAGCATTCAAGCTCAAAGATCTCGCTCAAAATCTCGTGGCGTCATGTCCACCCGGAAAGCTTCGTCAGGGTTTCCCTCAACGCAATACAAGGCGGTGACTTTGTCCCCCACAATTTCGAGTGCAGCGCAGTTGGATCCATATTGTTTCGTTATACCTACATCAATCAGATAAATCGCGCCACCGCAACGTGACCGAATCTTGCCGCCCTTTTGCACAGTGTGCCCCACAACCATCCGTTTCGCCTTCTCGTGAACCACCGTAAGACCATATGCACGCCGAGTGAGCTAAAAGGGACAGAACTGACCCCTAACAAATGCAACGCGCGTTGCAACTCTCCACACACACTCCACTCGGGATCCAGTGCATAGCCGCGATATCGCAACGGCGCCTCCCGCGCGAACACCGGGTGCTTCCACTCTCCATCCCGCACTGCCTCACACACGCGCGCGTTCAAATTGTCCACCCCCTGCTGGGCCCACACAGGCGTGATCCCGCCGTGCACAAACACAGTCCCATCCAGCAATAGCGCAGCGTAGCACATGGGACCGCGCAATTGCGCGCCGATCCAGCCCTGGGCGCTCCACGCGTTGGCGCGCGCAAAGGGGCTGCCGAAGGAGGTTGTGTCCTGCTGGTGGACGAAGCGGAGGTCGCCGCTAAGGTTCATGATTTCGTGGTTTCCTAAGAGAGGGTACACGCCATGTGGTGAGCTGAGGGATTCGTTGTACAGACGGACGAGCATCTGATAGAGTGGGATGGTGTCGGGCCCGCGATCTACCACGTCGCCCGTTTGGACAAAGTCCGTGTTAGGACCACCGATCCATTGTAAGTCTTTGTCGACGAGGCCGGCCATGCGGAGGACTTTCTGAGTCTGGTTAAAGTCGCCATGAATGTCGCCGACTTGTTTCACGCGCTGTGAGCAGTGGCCGCCCCGCAAACACATTCACGCACCGGCCACGATTCGACGATGATCCGCAATAATAAATGAAGCAAGATCCAGAAGTATGAGGCAAATCGCGAGCATGAGGCGATGGGAGCTTGAGTGTGTCCACGTTTTCCTCCGAAACTTCAGAAGTGCATGCAACTTCCAAACTTCTTGGTGAGCACAGTAATTGGTTTAATCCAATCTATTAAAGTTCAGCTTATCATGCAGATGGGTGCGGCAGCCACCCGCTTCTTCCAATGGGCCCCTTTTACCATGACCACAGCCGCCGCACTTCCGATGCAATCGATTTCGCCACGGGTTCGTCCGCTGTTGGAATCTGTGTAGCCGATTCCGTCACCTGTGCTACCTCAATCTCGCGTGCAGGATGGTTCTCCTTGCGGCATTCCTTCCAAATGCGAAGTTCCTGCCTGGGGCTCTCGTTCAACTTCCAAGACCGGTGAAATCTGGAAGGAGACTTACGCATAGAGCGTCATAATGCAAGGATCGCAACTACTCCCGCAGCACCTGCCTGGCTCTGGTTTCTCGGGTTTGACGGGGCACCGCGCGATGTTGCGAAGCTGAGACTCCCTTAAGGGTGTTAAGGTGTGCATGATCTTGCGCAGGGTTGCGGATCGTTGCACTGGATCAAACTCCTCCAGCTCAAGCCGTTCAGTGTCGCTCATAATCTGAAATCGTTTCAGGATCTCAATTCAACCAAAACAAAAAAGGATCGAGGAGGCGGAGGCAGACGAAGAACTGACCGCGCTCGCAAGCGATAGATGTCCCACACGTACAGTTGCCACCGCGCGACTGCGTCCCCCGACGGCCTCACTCTTGGCTGTCACCAATTCATCCGCCGATGAACGACCTGGATATGCTCATAGATAAATCCTTCTGGACTTTGTGGCGCGGAACGGGAGCCATGTGGCTGGTTTCTCCGAACTCGTGTATCATATGGAGTACATAGCGAAATGGCGCGTGCGCAACATGTGGTAGGTGCGGATTTAGATGGCGAGCTCGCGGACGGACTCGCGTTAAAGAATATATTCTGGTGACAGAGTTGATTCAGAGGGTATGTAGTGAGAGGGTGGAAGTGGAATCAATAGGTGATGTATTCGATTGGCCCGGTTGGCATGGAGCAGGCGTGACAGGGTCAATAGCCGACACAGCGTGTCGGTATTTCACCGGTACAGAGTAATAAAGCTTTAAGCGAGTTGTGAATGTCTCGGTAGTTAGCGCCTGGCGCACCTTTTTTATCACTTTTCTTGCCATTCGCCGCATAGGAAACAGGAGAAGACAGACAATATTCCGAGTCTCCCGGAATCTCTCGCACCCGCATGCTGCAACTTGTTTTGAAATCCTCCGTTGCCGTTCTGGTAATCAAACTTCCTCTTCGTCGAAACCATCTTCATGATGTGTGCCGCAAGTTTGTTGAAACTCCATGTATCGGCGCTGTGATAACCGATGATGAAGAAAGTGCAACGCAGTCACACAAATTCTCATTTTATAATTACTACTTGTAAATGAATATGAACGTTTGGACTCTTGTTTTGGCTCTGGATCAGGGTTGAAAGATGAGAGTACACAAACTTGAGTGGCACTGTCACGCAACCAGGCGCGTGCGAGCGGGAAGGCGAGGGGATCAAGATGGACACATTGTGTTGATTTTGGGTGGCAACAGATTTTCAGTAAGTCTTCACCACGACCCAAAAAGAAGCTTGAAACGCAAGGGATGCTCGGTGTTGGACTCTTTGACTTCAAGCGGCAGTACGTCAGCTATGCCGAATATCACGTGAATCCCGTGAACAAGGCGATCCACACAGTCTTTGTTCCCACGGTGAGTGCTCCGTCCGCGTGGCGAGCTGCAACCCCTCATCGTGCTGAAGCTAACAAACGCGACAGCTCCTGTGGACTGCTTTCGTTATGACGGCGGTGAAGAACCCTCAAGTTATGTGGAGCGTGGCTGGCGGGTACGCTGGTAAGTGTGGTTTTTGCTGCTCCTGGAACCCCATTAACCCAATTCAATCTTCCCGGCAGCTTACTACACGATCCTGCACCCAGTCATTGGCGGCTCCGCGGCACTCGCCACACTCGCGGGTGCTTACGGTGCAATGGAGTTTGTCAAGCACGGACTCGAGTGGACCGGGGTGAGTACTATCATACCCTCCCACTTCCTCCTTAACATTCCATATCATGTTAGGTGGAGCCCTTCAACTTCGCCCTGGGCCTGCACATTTCATCCTGGCTCATCCAATTCGGTTAGTCACAATGAGTCTTAAATTGTGCAGCTTACAAGTGGAAACCCCTCACTCAGTCGGTCACGCAATCGAAGGACGCGCACCCGCATTCCTGGATAATGTTTTCCAACGTGAGTATTGCATTTAGTTAAAGGGGATCAATGGTGCCCCCTCAACCAATCAATTCACATTTAATTCATTGATATTGACGCACGCCACTAACATAAACCAGCCATCGTTCTCGCCCCCTTCTTTGTCTGGTCGCACGGCCTTTTTGACCTGGGACTGTACAAGAACTTGTCCAAGGAGCTGGACGCGGAGACGGCCAAGAAGGTGGCTGCGTTCCGTGCCAAAAAAGAGTAAAAATAAGTGGCGGAAGTTTGAAAGTTTACTCGTTTCTTGCAGTATGATTGAAATAAATTCGCCTTAGTTTTTCTGGAGATGACTTGAGGAAAATTTATTCCTCTCATACAGTGAGGAAGCAGGACTCAATCGCATCAATATTACAGCTCAAAGGAAGCGCTGATAGATGGGACCAACTTATCCTTGTACAGCGGTCTTTAGGTCGCAGGCAGTGCGCCGGCCTCGCCGGAGTTTTTGCTTCATGAGCTCAATCGCAGCAACGAGGTCAGAATCTATTCACAACACCTGCCCTCACAGCCTCATCATGAATACCTCTATGAATGCCAGAATAATAGCAACAACAACAGCAACATTAAGACAGTTACGAGCAGCAAGGGAAGAGGAATGACAGCGGAACTATGGAACGAAAGCTAGTGCTCCTCTTCCACAGGTGATGTTTCACAGTGGTAGCAAAATAAATAACCACTGCCAAATCTTTGGCTCTGTCGACGATGAAACATTTGATTTCTTTGTGTCACGGAAGCCTCGTCTCCCTTCGCTGCCATCATTTTACGTAATACTACATATATTCTTTCTTAACATGTGTATTTAACTTTTGAACTGTCTGTGTTTATATTCAGCCATCCATTTTCTGTTTAGGAGCCTCTTAATTGTTTGTTTGTGGTCGATCTTGCTATTCATTTGATAAAGACCTCATATCCTTATCTCGAAATATTAATTTTTTAATTATAGAAAAACCAGAGACCTTACATTTGCATAACTACCGGGAGAAGGTCAGGGTCGTCTTGAAAATGCAAAAAACTAATGTCACTAACCCTAATGAAGTGCAACAAGTTGTCCAAAAAGTGAGGAGGCTGGAGCTTGAACGACACGTGGAGCCCATTGCGGCTTGAACCCAACTGCTGAAGCATCTGGAGTTTCGGATGAAAAGGCGCCTAACCCTCTTTTGTATCGGACTTGGCATTTTCGTGGCTTACTTCTTATGAATCCATGTTACACCAGATGGTAGGGTGCGTTCCAATGAAAGCCCAGTTCATCCTTTAAGGGGTAGAATCAGTCTCAAGTGAAGAGATGTTATAGTCTTCGACAGCAAGCTGAAGATGCGGCCCGCGACAATGGGAACCACGGCAGTGGGACTCTCTCACCACTATGCATCTCCGATACTTGTGGTTGAATGCGCTCAAGTAAAATCGTGTATCGATGTTAACCGCTCATTTTAGGTTCCTTTGTATATTTAGTTTCCATGATGATGAAGGTGCTCCTGAACTAAGCGCAGCGAGGACACCAATTATGTACATACGGAAGCCGCGGTTTGCAATTGACACAGTGAAACGAGAAGGTCGACACCGGAACTGATGTGTCATGCCATTCTTGCTCCGACCAATGACGTGTAAATTGTGTGTAAATTTGTTTCCCCAAATGCTGCAACTGATCGCATTCAGCTTCCGTACCCGCGCCGAACGCGTCGTCTGGTGTCTTAACGAGCTCGGCCTCGAATATGAAGTCGTGCGCATAAGCCCGTCGCACCTGCAGGATACATCTTCTTCTGACCACGCAAGACTAGCATCAGTTAACCCGCTCCTCAAAGTTCCCGCGCTCGTGCATAAGCTCTCTGAGACTGAGCCTCCCTTCGTAATTACAGAATCCCTCGCGATCATGCGATATCTGGCATCCCTGCCAACCACACCTGTCAAACTGGTCCCTGAAAACCCACAAGAGGCGGCACGCATGGACGAACGCATCCTCATTGGTCTAACCCAAATGGACGTTCATCTTTGGCTCATGTATGAGCGCACGGGGTTACACCGTGACACCATCCCGGAGGGGATGGTCGCGCACTCGTCGACTGTTGTGAAAAAGTGCATGGAAACTTACACGAACAAGTGGCTCTTGGAAAGCGAGTTTATTGCTGGAGACTCGTTCACGTTGGCCGATATTCTGTTTTGTCACCTAATCGACTGGACACTTGGAATGCAGGTGGTGGATACTTTGGAGCCGCATGTCGTGGCATACTTGGCGAGGATGGCGGCCCGACCGGGATATCCGCAGCTGTGGAAGGCCGGGTTTCAATGACGGTCGTTGGAAGCTTGCTCCAGATGGTTTGCGTGACATTTCCATTTCACCTGGATGATGCAGAATAAAATAGCTCCCTGGGTTCAGGTCTCGCCACTCCAATCCAAAACTTCCGGCTACCATCATTTAGAAAGTTGATTTCATACTTGTTCAAGTATGCGAGATGGCAAAATGTCTCAACATGACAAGTGTAGTGATGTGTAGGAAGTGGAAGCAATTAAACATCAGTGACGGACGGAGGCTTGTGGTTATCTGACTGAGCCGGTGACACAAGCCAAAATCACTCTTCAAACCTGAATAGTGCCATTTCATATTGCCATTTCAAATCAAGCGCTGCATAACACAATCAATTTATTTCATCAGAACAAGATGAAGCGGGTTCCCAGTCAAGTAAAGTCCAAATCACTTTACAACAACGCTCCACTCATGCTCCACCTCACCATACTGAATACTCATGATAGTATCCGCAAACCGCTTTGTCAACACACCCGCTTGACTCGACGCGTCTTTGGGGTCCAACGGAATCGCCCAGTCCCGGCCTTTGTAGTAAATGTTCTTAATGGGACTCACAATGGCCGCGGTACCGGCACCAAACATCTCCAACAATCGACCTTCGTCAATGGCCTGCGTGACGTCGGGCATGGTGACGGAGCGCTCCGAAACCTTGAACTCGCCCCACTGACGGGCAAGGGTGAGGATGCTGTCGCGCGTGACACCAGGCAAGATGGTGCCGTCCAGGGGAGGAGTCACGAGCTCAAGGTTGCCATCCTGGTTCTTCCAGAAGACAAAGAGGTTCATGGTGCCGACTGTTCCGTTTCAGAAGGACCAAGGCAAGGACACAAAACGAAATTCACAGCTCACCCTCGGTCAAGTTGTCGTTCTCGCCAAAAAGCCACAAGTTCTGTGCGTATCCTTTCTGTCCAACCTCCATTTGGGGTCGGATGCCTGGCGCGTAGTTGCCGCCCACCTTAGCGTCACCAGTTCCTCCAGGCCAGGCGCGCACGTAGTGCGAAGTCGCGCTCAAACTAACAGCCGCGAAGCCCGTCTTGTAGTACGGTCCGACGGGGCTACTAATGACAAAAATCTTGCTCTTGGAAGAGGGACCAACACCTGCGAAGTGGGTTGGTCGAGAAACAAAGGCCAGGCGAACCATGTTTCTCTTTGCGACTCACCCAAAGACTCCTGCGTGGCAATTGCTGTGGGGCGGAGATACAAGGAGTATCCGCGTTCGCTTGGGATCCACCGCTCGTCAACCAACACCAGCTTCTTGATGCACTCAAGCAGTTCTTTCTTGTCGAAATCGGGCAAGGTAAGACGCTGGCACGAACGCAGAAAGCGGTTCATGTTCATATCGGGTCTTTATGGCGTGCAGACATTAAACTGAGGAAGCATCGTTCAAACATCTTTTGCACACCTGAACAAACGAATGCTTCCATTGGCATCCTTGTAGGCTTTCATGCCCTGTTTTTGTTGGGTCAGAAATTTAGCGTATTTGGAGATGTGTTTGTGCAGGTTCGGAATCCAGCGGGACCCTTTCCGAGCTAAAGCTTCCGTTCCATTTCCCTTCTACTCGCTTCAACCCACAACCATTTCAAGGCCCGCGAAGAACCATGCGGGTTTCCTCCGCCTTGTCTATGTTCCCCCATATCTGCCATCGCAGTGACGTCACAAATAATCGGTAATTGCGCACGCACCTCGAAGCACTCCATGCCGTAGTGAAACACGGTCGCGCTAGGGGCGAGACTCAGGTTCCCGTATTGGTGGATGCGGGGCGCGGCCCAGCCGTTAGCCTTGGTCCAGTCGATCTCGAGCATGTGGTCTGCGAAAGTTTGGCCGAAGACAAGGTCCTTGTTGGGGGGAATCGTCTTCTTCGCTGCGGAAGGAGACACGATCGCCTCGACGGCGCGGATGTCGCGAAGCGACGACGTCGCGAGGCCGCGACTTCGGGCGACAAGAATGGAGGGAAGGCGCGTGGTGAAGACCATTGGGTGATTCGTCAATGAATTTTCGCGAAACCCTTCGGAACTTCTGTTCCTCCTCTCCTCTCTTCCTCGGCCATGAAACAAAAAAATTAACGCGAAAAATATCATTACGCAGTGCAAAACATCCTTTCACAGGTCAAAACTCACTGACAGAACTCATATCAAGATCGTCCCTCAACGTGCCCAGCGCACTACCATCGCTATCATCCACGCTCGCATCCACATCACTCTCGTCACGGTCATCGCTGAATAAAATCTTGATATCGCCGAAGGGAACCGCCTGAGAAGCAGAAATCTCTCGATTCGTGAGAAGGTAAAGGACATGATAGAAAGCCTGGGAAGACGCAGCGCGGCTGTTAAGACTCCCGACGAGGTCATTAAGGTGAACTGAACATTGAACGGGTTAGCGGTCCAAAAGAAGCTACGTATAGCACAGGAGGGTATAAAACTAAGAGGGTGAATAACCGTGAGGAGTTCTCTGAGTTCTCGCACGCGACTTGGCAAAACTATCATGAACGAGTGCGTCACCAACAGGAGGCCATTAACAAATGAAACACCCACTCGAGGAACGCATGGCTTTCTTCAGCACCGTGCGTGACAGTCTCGGCCGTATTCTGGAACAAGATGCTGCCGCTGTCTGCATCCCACAACCTGCATGAGATAGCAACCAAACGAGCAGCCTCACAAACGATAAAAGACTCAACTCAAGGAGTCAAATAACAACTCATCTCCGCTGCCCTCTCCAACGCCCGCACCTCCGCCACTGGAAAACCCTTCGTTCGCAAGCGACGACCTCTCACTCGCATCTCGCAGCATCTCGCCACCACTCGGCCCGTCACTCATCAACAAACTCCCTACAGCAGACCCAACACCTCGACCTGACAACCGCTGCGACCCGGCCAAACTCGTCATCCGGCGGCGACTACCGCGGTTTGAGCTCCACGGCAACGACACACGAGATGCGGACCGCGACTCGGCCGCAGCCACGCCTGCCTCTATCGCCTCCACATCACCAGCGCCAAAGCTGCCCAAATCGTTGCGCGTAGGGAAGTCTATCGCGTCCAGCCCGGCGCTAAAGTCAAAAAAGCCGTTGTCCGCGTTGCGTTGGCGCAAAAAATCTTCCGCATCGGGTTCCTCGATGGGGTCCTCGTCATGTGAGGCAGCGGAGCGCGCTAGCTTCCGTTTCTTGGTGGGTTTGCCCGGCTTGGCGATCGCGACTTCGATTGAAGCGTCATCGATTTCGTCTGCTGGCTCGTCGGTCAGTGCACATAGAGTTGGAAGGAAACGCTTTGTTAGTAGGAGAAGCTTACTGTGCGTGCCGCGGAACTGTGCCAAGAAAACTTGAAGGACAGGCCCGTAACAAAACTGGAATCCATTCAAAGAGCTCTTGACAAACTTGTCCATGTGCGCATTGTAGACCTTGGAGTACAGAAACGTCAATACTTTCCAATATGGGAGAAAGGCGTACCTTTTGGTGCGCATCCCTCTGAGCAATGTCCAAGGCAGCAGTCGCGTTTGGGCGCATTCCTCCCATTTCTTCGTTCGTTAATTGAATCTGGTCTGGATAAGAAAGGATCCACAGGTACAAACATAAGAACATTTTCACCCTGTCGTCGATATGCACTTTCTTCATCTTTCTGTATTTGCGTTTTGGGACTTTTGCTGGAACCGAATCCTGGGTAGCTTCACTTTCCCGTATGTTCTTCTCGAACCCCTCAGCATCAAGCCCTAAGCGCGCAATGCCATTGAACGCATCCTCTGCAGCCGGTGCCAACTCATGAAAGTTGAACTGGTCACCACCAGACAGCGCATTTATATCAAACTGACCTCATGAATCAAATTACTCAACTGTCACCAAAAAACCAAAAAACACTTACGTCCATTCCCAGATCCACATAACCTCTTCCGCGAGGAGCGGCACGCGCCACTCCGGCATGATCCTCCGCCAAAACGGCATCCACAACCGCATCCACATGCCCGCCGAAGTCAAAATCCAGATCCTCACCCACATATCTCTCGCCTGTGCCCCCGGTCTCTCTGTGCACGCTTCCCAGTGCAGCTCCAGGCGCCGCGATCGCGTCCTCCAGGGCGCTAAAGTCGAGCAAGGCGCTACCGAGGCTGTGCACGGCGCTACTGTTCGCGCTGTAGGCGGCGGGAATGCTGATGCTGGCGTTACTGCTGCGGTGGCTAGCTGCGTGGGCGGAAGGGATAAGAGCTTGTGGGAGGGAGATGAGGTCCGTGTCGGAGGCGGCCGTGTCGAAGAGATGGGCCGAGCCGGCATGTTGGTTGGATATAGTGGAGTGGATGCTTGCGGCCGCTGGGGATGAAGAAAAGGGTTTAGGGGAGCCTTGTTTCTATTGGCGCCCTGATCGTACCAGACACGCTGCTTTGGCTAGGTGCAGTTGCTGCATTTTTTCGGGATATGAACCAACCGAGAGCTTGTTTCTTGGGATTAAGGGGATATTTTAAAGTGTGATGGGAAGTGAATGGAAACCTTTCGCATACTTTTCTGTCGCTCGGATCAATGTAGGTCTCGTCAGCCAAGAGATTTTCATCATCTCCTAAGTCGAGAGTGATGGCAGCCGCGCTAATCTCTGCCGTTGACATGCTAATGCTGGCTCCCGTCGCAGCGTCCGAAAATACCTGCAGTTCGGACAAGCAAATACATCAGCCACCAATCAGCCACCATCTACAAACAGCCGAAACGCAAAATGAATCCAGCACCTTCTTGAGTCTTGCCGACACACTGGCAGCATCCGAGTAGAGAAAGTGGACCTGGTTGCCAAGCACGCGGGTTGCTCCAAACATAAGGTTGGACGAGAGACGCAAGGCCATGGGCTCTGGCGGGTTTGTGAGGTACTTGCAGATGCGTGTGAGATCGACGCGGGTCACATCCTAGATTGTTTATTATTTAAAGAAACTATTCTGGAAACGTACCTTTTTTGACAGTTTTCTGATGGAGTTATTTCTTGCAGTGTTAACATTAAATCCGGGTGTTTGGAATGACGCGGAGGAGGACGCGGAGCCACCGACGGTTGCCGCAATCCACACCACTTTTAGGATGGGGGATGAGACAGCGGGTGAGTGGTGCAAGCGAGCACAAACCGCCCATTCCGGCACTGTCCTGGCGCGACTCGAACGTGAAGAGGCTGTTGGTAAAGAACATTCGTGTTGGCGGGCGGTTGGTGTCTGTTTGTTCGGTGCTTGGCTTTCGGCGAAGGAAATCCGCGTCAGAAACTTATAAAATGTACGGACGTACACAAGAGTGGGTAGCCGTTGAACGAGGTGTTAATGTCCTAAAAATTTACCAAGAAGGCATGTATGCGCGTGATAAGGCTCAAAAAGGCGCTATCACAGTCCGCCGCCCTCAAGCATGGGAAGAGTTCGGGGATGTCTGGAAAAGTGCGTAGAATGAAATGAGCACGCTTCGTTTATGTAATGCCGTAAATCTGAAGAGCAATGTGCATTAAAAATTGGGTTGGTTCTTCTTGATTTCAAAGAGCACTGTCTGCAGGCCAACCGGATGCACTTTTCTGCCTTTACCTACAAAGCGCTTTTCAAATACCGTGATGAAACGTTTGTAGAAGAGCAAAAGCAACGTAAACGCCGCGTGAAGGATCCTCGCTCCGTTTTGAAAGTTAGGGAATGATTGAAGGATGGATGTGTTGACTTGAGCTATGCCTTGTTTCCACTGGTTGTTAAACTGTTTGAATATGTCAGAAGAGGCATTCAAAGAAACTGGGAAAGAAAAAAGAATAGGCGACCTGAGACGCTATAGCTTCAAAGCGCCCCGTATCCAGTGTATCCAAATTTTTTTCTAACTCAGCGCGGTCCACAAACTCCATCAAAAACCCAAATGCATTCTTAAGTTCCTCCTCGACAAACTCGCCGGTCTTAGTCTCGAGGCTCGAAGCAAAGTATGCCTTTTCCTCTTCAAAACAGGGCAGGTTATACTCGTTCAGAACGCTGGCGACAAGGTCGTGGTTGTTGATGAGGAGGATAAGTTTGTCTTTGCGCTGGGGTAGTTCGTCCGTCATGCGGAAAAGGAGGCTTTCGACTTCGTTCTGTATGAAAGGAAGAATGAAGATGGTACTCCCGTTCTGACAATATGTAAAGACATAAACTCACTCGTAAGCGAACGAGGCTGTTGACCAGAAGGGCGTCGTCAAAACCATCATTAAGAGCTAGCACCGAGGCAGCGAATTCGGCATACCGGCGCGTGATCTAAGAATCAAAAAATGGTAAACAGATATAATTTACACTTATGTGAAAAATAGAACTCACAAAATGAGGATGTGCGTCCTTGTGCGTGGACACCTTGCCTATTTTCCTCAAGCTCTCTATATGCAAATCAATGATTGCTTGAAAGCGAGGCCAAAGCAAGATATTGAGCAGGTTCATAAAGTTCTCCAGACATGGAATGCGCCTCTTTTGCATTATACGCAAGTGGAACGAATTGAGACGAATGCACAACAAGATCCCCACAGCATCGTACGAGTTATCAATGTATTGTTTCAAGGCTCCTTGCAGAAATTTGAGCGTGGGCTCATAGATTTCGAAAAACACGGCACCGACTGTTGTGGGATCACTCGCGCTGCCGGTCACTTTGGCTCCGCGCCTCCAAGGGCTGAAAAAAAACTCGGTCGTGAACATATACTCGCTGCTTGCATTGTCCATCAGGAGGCGATTGATACTTTTGAACAGGACTTCATAAGGAAACTTGAGCTTCTGTTCTTCAGCAATGTGCGCCAAGACAATTCCAGCATCTTCCGTTGTGAGAACTTGCACGCGGTCTCCGAGACTGTAGACGTTGCTGCGGTCCTTCAGGTGGCCCTTGGTCGACCCAAACAGGCCTCCCAGTAGCATAGCACTTCCACCTTGTGATTCTGCGCTTCCAATGAGGTCGCTTTTGTCCGCGATGATGGTTTGGAGATTTCCTAAGCTGCGAACGTACTTTTCAAAAGACGCGTGGTAGTACTGTTGAACAGCAACACCGTAACACGCGCGAACTTCTTGCGCAGCTTCACTGTATCGCTCCAACAGAAACCAATAAAGCTCTTTGAATTTGAGAAGGTGATTTTGCTGTATAATGCTGATGTTCGTATTCGGGGTTTTAAGACTTTCAACCTTCTTCAAATAGAACTCGCGAATCTTCTCGCTCGCCTGCAAACAAATGCGAGTTAGGTTGCAAGACTTAAGCCAAGAAGTCGAACCTTCAGACGTAACCTTTCCAATTCCGGCCCCACGTCTTTCAATGCACGAATATGCGCGCCCTTTTGGTTCTTCACGTACGCCATTTTCTTGTTCAATTCAAGTAAGTGAGCAAGGAAGAATTCATTGACTTCGCCTTCGCAAATCTTCTTGATGAGGTCTGGGGTGATGACGAGTCCATCGAGAACTTTCGCGAGCAATTCTTGAGCCGTCTTAGGAAACTTGGTTACTCCGACCTCATCTTAAGAAGAAAACTCACAGTTCTATTCTTGAGTTTCAGGCTCATGATGTTCGACTTTTCTTGCAGGTCTCTGATTTCCGCGCTTATGGTGTTCAGGTCGAGCTGAAACCCCTCAAGGAGAGAAACCATAGAGGCGAGCATAAAGTCGCAGTCTTTAATCTGTGCCCGGTAGGGCAGGGAGGTGGCGGTCATGACAGCTGTCAAAACTAGTGATTCAAACTCCGCCAGAAGATGAGGCCCCACCTGTTTCTCCAGATCCCGCAGCAGCGAGCTTTTGGCTACATAGTCGCTCACGTGCGACGCGTGCACTTTTTTCAGATCCGTGGCCACGTTTTCAGCGTACTCGCGAAGGTCGATTCCGGAGGCCAGTGCGGCTGAGACCATCGCGTCCTCGCTAAACTTGTGGATCGACGAGTCTACGTCCACCAGAGACAGCGGTGCGTTGCCCCGGTTCGGACTTCCCTGCGTCGGCAGCGGCGGTAGCGTCTCGGTGTCCCCGAGGAGCGAGTCCAGAATTACCAGCTCCATCAGGTCTTTTTTCCCTCTCTTCCATTTTACTTCCAAATTGACTTGTCATAATGTCTTTTCAATAAGGTATAATAATGGCATTGGATACCCCCAAACAATCAGCAAGTCAATTCGCTCAGCCAAGAGCTCTGAAAGCGAAAAGTCCCCTGAAGGCAAACACCGTGTTGGTTGTTGGCCAGTCCTCCAGCCATATTCCGCAGTGAAAGTGTACACAACGCCTTCCACGTAGCTAATGACGTGGAGACTCAAAATTGATGAAAGCACCAGCAGGCAAATTGCTCTAAGCCTAATGAGCTCGCCCTCTCGGGTGTTCTTGCGTCTGAAATAGATGAGCTTCAGAGGATTCCAGTTGCCTGGCAGGCGACAACTCCCCTCCACACCCATCGCCACTCCTTTCCTTCGCGCTCATTGCCTGTTGTTGTTCTTTGGCATAGTCCGCTACTACTCATCGGATACTCACCACTATTTATTTTGTCGATTGAAGGTTTGGGACAAATGGAGGAGAATAAGAAAATGGAGACAATGCTGTGCACGGCAAAAGAAGATAGGAAAATGTTCTGCTTGAATAATTTACTTCTTGATGACATCAAAGTCGGCCTGGACAGTCGTGGGGTCAGACGTGGCCAGTCTCAAAGAAGTACGACTCACCGGCGGGATGATGATACCGTACATGACAGCAACAGCCTCCAAGACCACAGCAATAAACTGTACCACAATAGTCACGGGAATCCGAACCAAGATCAACAGCGGATTCACACCCTTATCCAAGTCCTGCAAAAAGACACCAAGCACGTACAACCACACAAAATTGATAAAATTGAAGTCAATCAACAGAGCCATCCACCGCGGCGTTCCCAAGTGAAACTTGAACCCAAGACCGATACTGGCAATTGTACTAAAAAGCGACACGATACCAAGAGCCCAGAAAAAGGACCACAGCTTGGGCAGAAAGTTGGGCAACCGCCGAATTCCAACAAACCATCTTCTGCGCTGCTTTAGGAATCCAATCAAGTCCAAGGGGCTCTGCTCGCGAACAATTCCCGCAATTTTTCCGCAGCGGAAACCACGATCCCAAGCCTTCATAGCGAATTGGTAGTCTTCAGTGAGAGAGCCTAGGTCCCAAGTCACCGCATTTTCGACGAGACCGTTGTTGAGAAGGAAAGATCCGTGGGCACCGAAGACGGGACGATGGAAGTAGGTGTACCTGAATACGGTCGGCGGTTGAACATACATCCAATCATGTCATGACAGTACTACTCAACTGCAAGTGGAAACGTGACACATCATCTCCGACGCGCAACGCGTCTGCAACAGTGAACACCCAGTTAACCCAGTACTTGTACTGGTTGTAGAAAATGATGCCTTGTCCAAAGTGGTACTCCTTCTCGTAAAAGATAAACTCAAGAATACGCTTCACACTCTCATCGTCAATGACACTCTCCTCATCGAGATGCAATACCCAGTCAAACTCAGTGAACCGCATCGTTTGACGGTACCATTCGAGTGCACGCGCCTTGTACTTGCTGTTTCCGGCACTGAAGGTCTTAGGGCACGTATAACAGTTGATGCCTTCAAAGAAATAAGGTTCGTCGGTAAGAACGTGCACCCTAATGGCGGGGTGCAGCCGTTCGAGGTGCTTGTGGGCGTTCCAAGCACGATATACGGCCTAATTTCGGATTGTTAAAGCGAGAGTTAGCAAGAATTAAAAAAATTAAAAACTTACATCGCGGTTGTCACCCTTAGTGACAGTCAAAATATATAAGTTGTCAACCCGGCGTTTCTTGACACCCTCATACGTCAAAAACTTAGGTGTCCGGAACGGTAGAGTCAAGCCAAAGAAGCAAACGAGTGTGTAAGGCAATGGCAGTAAGAGTCCTGTCATTCATTTTCGAAGGGGGTTGAATGAAACTCGTTACTAAAAATAGATAGTTTCGGACAGGTAGGACGCCAGCTTGGCAAGCGATTTTTGCACCTCGGGAGTAGTGAATATGAGCGATCGAGAATAGCTATCACGTTATGGTAAAAATATGGCACCCCCAATTCGGCTTCCCTATCCAGATCGATTGACCGGTAACACGCGTTCCCTTCTCCACTTCCATTCAAGACTCGCAATCGGGGAGCGATAGTGACTTACCAACTTTCCAGTAACATGAATTGTTCCAAAGTTGATAATCGTCGTATTCCTGGAGCGACCCCAAATAAAACGCCTTGATCCAGGTACCCCCAAGAATAAAGAACAGATTGATAATCCACATTTCCGAGAGCAAGCCCATGACTATCGCCGTGTTACCCAAGTTGGTCCTTACATCGCTGGTGTCGTTGAGTGCATACGATCCAGCAACGCGCTTTGCTTGGTTCTGAAAATGCGTTGCTGCCGTCGGGTCAAGCTGCTTCACGGGCTGCCACGGACTCTTGACGATGGGCTTGGGTCCCTGATGCGGCTGGATGTAATCGAAGGTGCCCTGCTTCAACGTTTGCTGCGGTTGCGGGAGCACGGCTCCCGTGTTATGTTGGAAGTAGGAGCCCTCGGAGGCCTCAGAGTCCTCCCACATTTGCAGTTGATTGCTTGGGCGGTACTGCATCTGCGGTGCAGGGTTGGCAGTGGCGACGGTGGAGCTCGCGGCATCCGCCGCAATGAATCCCGGCGGTTTCCCTGCAGGCGGTGGTGGCTGCTGGTTCATGGGAAGCGAGTCGTGATGCAGGAAAACCTGTTTCGCAGTGTGTTTTGCAATCGGCTTTACAAAAAAAGAACTTATTGGTTGAACTAGCATGCCTGGACCAAAAGCATTTTATTCTGCGCTTGAGAAACGATGTTTTAACTTTTTTCTCTGGGAGATAGAAAGTAATCGTTGATCCGGCACATGAAAGCGCGAGACGGAAGCGCCTGATTATGTCGCGTCAAGTTCAACCACATGGACTATCCAACTCACCACATGGCGGTACTGCTGGATATTGATCAATATATCTTGAATGCGCTTTTTCGTAATTGTACCTAATGACGAGTCGAAAATGAATTACCAGGTCATCGTGGCAAACACTTAACAAACCTCGATTTCTTGTCCTGGCGTAATCTACTGTACCATCTTGCTGCTGAAACAGCACCAACAAACATATTGCAATAGCGACAGAACGTCCTTTGCCTATTGTTGTTTTGCCAAATATTTCAGCCACCAAGAAACCGGTTCAAACACTCGCCTTGCAAGCAATGAACAAGTACTTTCGGAACACGGTCGTTAAACTTGCATGTAGTTTTTTGCAAAAATCCGATGACAACCGGAATCGCGGTATAGAGCGCGTGTTGGCCCCTCTTCCCCTCTGGTATGGCAAGATAAAGGTACTCAGACTTGGAGGGGAGAGATGATAACATTGTCGGGTATTCAAGTGCTCCGCAGTTGATGATTATGTCGAATGTGTCCCAACATTCTGGTGGCTTTCCTGATGGGTGCTGTTGAGTGCAAGGTTAAAATAATCGGGCCTTGTTGCTACCGCTGCGTCTGCCCCCAATGGCAATCCCTGTCTCGCCGACCCAATTAAATATAGGTGCTGCAGTGGTTGATGGAGCCCGAAAGTCTCGCCTCATTGTCGCGTTTTGGACGATTTCACGAACAACTTTTACGCAGTCTGCGTTCGTTCGGTTGGCTGCCAGAATTTGATTTTCATGAGCCCAAAATAGATCTGGTGTCAGTCCCTATGCGTAAAAGCGACAGTTTGAACGCGAGCATACTTATCAAGGAATTCACACACCTCGCCCCAAAGCTCGTGATCATCCCCTGCTCCCTGAACATATCCAAATTCGCCTGTGATTTTCTCAAGACATCTCCTGCCGGTACCATCGGCGACAACTTCACTTGCGTTCACACAAAAAACTGGATAGTATTCCAACCCAGTCAAAAAGTCATATTTGGCTCGCTTAAAGTGTGGATCATCGATTCGATTCACAAAATATCGGGTATCGGGTGCGATCCAGATGGGCCGCAGCGGCTTTTGCAACATCTGCGAGAGGGCGACAACATCCACGGCGGCAGAATCAACCAGCTTTCGCGTTAGAGCAGGCATGTGTGATGCAATTTGTTCGTGTTCAGTTTGCGGGACGATGGTGGGGAGGCTGTGGAAGGCTGTGTCCCACGATAGTTCGCTGCGTGTGGCGCGGTGGGTGGCGATAGCATTGTTTATGACGCAGCACCAGATGGGGATCGTCTTTGACAGGCTATCTGGAAATCGTTTGCCAGAGCGTGTAGAGTCGACGATAATGCAGCTGGGTTCAACGTTATGGATGGGCTCTTTGTGACGCGATGAGTGGAGCCACCCACCCTCCATCTCTCGCGATGAGTTTGAGAATATGCAGATTGAGTCTTTTTGTGCTCAAGTCCCACTTCCCAAAGTGGCCATCCGTTGACTTGAAGTAGACCGAGTGCCCGTGGCTCCGCTGCCGTGGGAGCTGTTTCAGCTCCGTCCATCCTTATCTCCCAGAACGAGAGCTCTCACCAGCTTAGGCTCCACATACCAGAGTCCGCAACGCTCATTGGGGACAACGTTGAGTGGGGCGAGCTGCAAGGCAACAGCACCCACAAACTGTGAATCGAGTTTGACTGAAGCGAGGCGATTGCGCCTATAATCCAGTCATGCTTAGACTATTCGCTGCAAGGATGGAATTGACTGACAGGTTCTTGGCATCCCGCCGCAGTAGTTCATCGATTGAGCATGATTCGGCCATCTCTCGTCACTGATCAAACAGCAAAACAAGCGAAATCACCTGCCCATCCACACCTCACCGATGGAAACTCTATTTTTTATTTCTCATCAATTTAACTTTGAATTATGAGCGACATCCATGAGTTAGCTCCACAAGGGTAGGCGTCTTTCAAATCAAACGGACGACTGATTCGGACGAAAAAGTACAGTTTCGCCTGTCCACCCTAAGTTTTGCCCCTCTTGGAGCCCTTCTCCTCTAGTTTTGAAGCTTCCCGAACAGATTCGGCCCTGATTTGCAGTAGACATCCCCTTCGTGCCTCCAATAAAACCAACAACCTATTCACATACACGCTCCCATCACAACGCGACAGGATGCGACCTGTCTCATAATGCGGGGTGTGTCTAATAATCATCGCTTGGCCTGCGAGATCGTCCTAAGTACCATCATCCTATTCCTTCAATAAAGTCATACCTTTAACAGCTTCAACGCATGCCCGCACACAGTTCTTTCGCTCTCCATCGCATACCCGCGATACCAAAACGGCTACTCCCCACCAAACGCCGCATTTCGCCACTGCGCCCCGCGCATTGTGTCCCTCACGCGCGCATTCAAGCCATCCACTCTGTGCTGCGCCCTTCATGGCGTAATCCCGAGGTGCACAAACAGTTTCCGGTCAGATCCAGCGTTACGCTGCTGTGTCGCTCCCAGAGCTGCGCACCGATCCACCCCGGAGTGCTCCACGCGTACACACGCGCAGTCACACCACCGAAGGAGGCACTATCTTCGCTTGTGACGTAGCGCAAGTCACCGCTGAGATTCATGAATTCGTGGTTGCCAAGAAGTGAGTAAACGCCGTGTGGGACCGTGAGGGATTCGTTGTACACACGGCCGAGGAGTTGGTAAGGGCGGTTGCGTCGGGTCCACGGTCCACTGCGTCCCCCGTTTGGACAAAATCTGTGTTAGGGCCACCGGTCCATTGCAGAGCCTTGTCCACGAGGCCAGCCATGCGGAAGACCTTTCGGACTTGCTGGAGGTCGCCGTGGAAGTCGCCTACTGGGTTCAAGGCGTTTCGGTCAGCAACTCCAGGAGCGCGGTCGCTCAATTTATACCGGCCACAATCCTAGGCGCCTTTTGGTCTACCTTGTCGATCGTGGACGCGGAGGCTGCGCAGATAGCAAATACCACGGCCTGTCAGATTTCAAACATTATTATCAATTGTAGAGGCCGAGAACGACGGACAGAGATCCTTACCATACTTCAAGCAAGTGGAGCACTCCATACTTAGCACTGATGTTACTAATCCTATCATAGACATCCACAGAGTATTGAACAGTACAAGTTAGACACTACAAGGCTCTTACCAGTCACTGTTCCTATCAAAATTGTGAAATTCTGCAGTAGTGCTAGATCTAAGCACTCGGAGTATACTTTAAACATCCCCAGTCTGGTAAACTGAAACATCAAAAAGATTCACATTTGTTGCTAGTCTGTCTTATGGTGGAGCAGATTGTGGTGCAGCTCGCATACGGGTCTTGCGCTTTTTTGGATTCAAGTGGTTAGTTGAAGAGGGTTAGCCTCCTAAAAGTTTAATTGGTGAGTTGATCATTAAATAAATTAAAATTAGAGTGACATTATTCTTTCAAATCAAACATGAGATATGCAATAAAGATAAGAAAAGTGAACAGTCACTGAAGCCCCTGAATTTGATGCATGCAATTATGAGGAGCTGTGCTGATAACACTGAGTCCATCATACTTGTAGTCATAACAGCTCAAGACAATCCCGAAACTGCATGTTGGGGAATAGTGATAAACACGGCTGCTACAAGGTGAGTATTGAGTCACTTCTGTAACAGGATTTAAGAAAAGACCACCACTTATGTAACAAAAAATATATTAAAAATGGACGGAAACGCAAAAACGAGATAAACTATGATGAAATCCCTTTCTGGTTGTTGCGGCCTTATGATACAGTGGCCGACGCTCTCTGGCCACTGTTAGAAATAGCTTTTCGCAAAAAGGCATCTGAAGGTGTAGATTTATCCGATTCCCTTGCCGCGTGAACACACCACCTCATTAGCAGTTGAATAAAAACGTATAATAGTGGTGAATATTGCTTAAGGTTGATGAGAAACTGGAATGCGGACAGGGATACTTGTGGTTCTGGGGCCAGGAGTATATAATTGATGATGATGCTTGAAGCAAGATAGGACTGAAAACACCAAAACGATGCAATACCGAAGCGAGCGACAATGGTGAGTCTCGCTGTATTGACAGTGAAACCGTCTCGACGTGACTGTCGTAGGTAGGCTATGAACAGTGCGAGGGACGAGACTTCAAAAGCAGTCATGAGAACTTCACCAATTACAGTGCCAATAGAATTTGATAAATTATAAGCGATTATGGCTGTGGGTGCAAGCTCTGAGGACTCGGACACGATATCAAGTAACCATGCGACTGTCAGCTGTGCGAGTACCAAGAGTCCAAAGACAACAATTACACCCCGAAAGATGAAAAGGCTCCAGTTCGCAACCGATTTGATGATGGGAAAGGCTCTGCAGTAGGTGTAATAGATTACAAGGAAAGGGAAGAGGTAGTAAGATAGGTCTGTAGCCATTTGAAGCCCGGTGTAAACTTGGCTCGAGGCTGGCGGTATCAGCAGTTGCAGGATAAAAATATCCGTGATAAGAGTGTTCGCAATTGACATCAATGCGATTTGAACGTTGATTGGCGACAGGTACTTCATTTTGTGAGCAGTATCGCAGTTGATTTCTCGCGATGCGATTAAGAACAACAGAGTAAGGTGAACAACTGTGCTAACCGACGATATCCAGCCACATTGAAATGTGACATCGGACACGTAATCATAGTACGGCACCATCGGATCCGTATACGAATCTGTAAAGTTGGACGTGTTCATGGCGTCGTCGAAAGGCGGACAAAGGTTTCCTCAACACACAATAGAGATTCTACTAGACTTGAATTTCATTCGACCGAAACCAAAGCGGCCACAATGTTTTTCGCGACTATTGAGCAAAAAGGAAGAGAAGGAAAAAGAAGTTTCATGAACATCAAGCTAGATTTGGTTCCAAGAGTGTCACAGTGTCTTTCATTCTCTCACCTTTTCGGTGGGAACTTAGAAGACGTTCGTTCTCATTTTCATCTTCTTCTGTCTCCAAAATGCTGTTGAAACAAAGTCACTAATTAGGTGTATGATGGAATATGAATTTATTTGACCAGATCTTCAATTTCCCAGTGGAGCGACTATTGGAGCGGACACATTCAAATTGGCTTGGCATGTCATTGATAATTTAAAAGGATACAAAGTTAACTAACCAGTTGAAAGGGGACTTTCTTTCGTTGAGGCCCTTAAATTGGTAAGGGCTAAAAGGGTCGTTGCCCAAAGGACGCGAGAAGGTCACACATACGTTACTCAAAAACGTTTTCTCCCTAAAGAAGGAGAAAAAGTGGGGAAAGTAAGGAAGCGGCTTGTAAAACTGGTGGGTTGATTTCTGTATGGCGGATCCGAGTGGCTCGTCAAGTAGCAGCCGGAAGCCAGACGACGGGGCGACACTAGGCGTCTCATGTGATACCGGATCCGGCTCCGGGATTGTTCGGGCGTCGTCTCTGTCTCTGAGCGACAAGGTCGTCAAGACCCAGCGCAGGTGAGCGCCTTGGTAACTATAACCACAACTGCTTTGCTAATGTGCACTTGAAAGCGAGCGGCGTCTCTCTCCGCTGAACCCGAACTCGGCCGTCCCGTCTTCTGCGCTCTCTCCCGGTCCAAGTCCCCTCGCGCTGACTCCGTCATCAGCCCCGCCGGCAACGAACAACACCCTCGCGAGCCCCGTGGTCGCTTCACACACACAACCACAGCCAACAACAGCTACAACGACAGGATCAACGAGTCCATCCTCGTCGTCATCCGCTTCAAATTCGGCGCAAGGCGCCTCTTCTGGAAGCGCACCCCAAACCACGCTTCTTGTATCGCCAACCAGGAATGCAAGCGAGGTGGCAGATTCTGCGCGAGAGGCAGAGCAAGAAAGGGAAGGCCGCGGATCAGAGCGCGACGCGGACGGTGACGCTGGTCGCGGACGAGATCGAGACTCGCGCGAAGCAAGCGCGTCCAGACCTGGACGGAGGAACTTATCCCTCGTCAACGCGTCTCTGCGCAGACTATCTCGTTCGTACGCAGCGACTGGATCAACTGGGTCTGGATCAGGTTCAAGCGCAGAAGAGGCGTTCTCAGACTCAGATTCGGCACATGGCTCACTCAGAAGTGCAGCGCGGAACCACAGCGATTCGGCAAACCCGCTTGCTGCACCACTTCCCGTGACACCGACGTCGCTAGCATCAGCTGCTTTGATTGGAACAGTTTCACCCGCAGCCTCCTATGCAGCAGCAGCGACTTCCCTCATGAGTCCCACGCTCCTTCCCTCCGTTCTCGCGTCTTCCAACTCTTCTTCCACGCTAAAAATTGTGCGACAAGTGCGCGAATCCGCACCCCTTGCCGCCTCCCCACTCTCACACATGGTACAAGACACGGCTACGTACAAGAGTGAGCTCAAATCACATGCCCCACGAAATTATCCTCCGGAACAATCCGCGAAACCGAATCACCTGAGCGCCTACGAATACATATTTCCGCCTCCACCTCCCCCGAATATGATTCGTCAAAACACCACTGTGGGACTTGGAATCATCAGTCCATCCAGCACAACCTCTACCACGAGTCGCATCGGCGACGCATTGGGAACCTTGTCTTCCTTTTTGGAGGACCCGAAACCCTTAATCCCGAAGCAGATTTTGTTCCTCTCGACATCTGTGCCAGATCTTCCCAAATGGGTCCACAGCGGAGCAACGCGGTCTACGGGATCCACTCTGCCCCGAAAAGCATCTGGAACGTCCGCTGTATCGTCTCCATTGGCTGCTACATCTGTTGCTCTGTCCTCCGGAACGGGAAAGAAGGTAACGGTGCCGATGCCGCCGTTGCGGCACCAGAACTCCTCGGGTTTCGAAGTTTCAAACACGTCTGCCTTTGTGGAGAGAAGGACTTCGCAGGGTGAGATTCTTGACTTTAGATGTTGGTTTTTGTTGTGCATTTCTTATAAACACGACATCCGGAGAAGACAAAATCAAGGATCCTAGGAGTCGTACTGTGTCGCTCAATTCGGAAGTGAAGCCCTTGCGAGTGCCATCTACTCCTATTGGAGCGAACGTGCGTCCAAGCTTGCCCTTTTCGGTACAGGATATGGATCTGTTCACGTCAATAGGTGAGGCTTGTAGTTTCTGGAGCAGAGTGCGTCACAGCCTAACATTCTTACCCATCACAGTTGAAAAATCACGCCAAGCAAAAAACTTTTCTTGGAAGAAGGATGATCCTGTCACATTTTTCGTCAATTGGCAGGAAGAAGTTCGCGGCCCCCATCATCAGTCACGTCAACGACCCTCGCGAACGCTTTCAAACCCCGACAGCCCCCTTATGACACCTTCCTCGTTCCCCGCTGCAGCACCCCCCCCACCACACGGCGGCTCCCAAACGCCCCTCAACGACCTACGCAGCCCGAGCCCCATCTTTTCTAGCGACGACATCTACGATGACGATGACGACGCCGCCAGCATAGCCAGTAGTTCCACCACCGCCAGCAGCATGCGTGCCAGTTTCCGCTCAGGCTACAGCAGCAGCACAAACCGCTACGAGTCTCCCTATCCCCCACCCCCCGCCGGCAGCGCGACAAGTCACATTACCAGCCGCACGCACCGCCTGCGCACGATGCAGGTCAGCACGGGCTCCACTTCCACGGGCCTACTTGCTGGCCTCGGTTCCCCTCCGCAACTGCAGCAAAGCGCGCTGGGAACCCCCCTGGTACCCTTGGACGCCGGCACGCCTCCCCCGCCCGCCGGACGCTACGGCGCCGCAACGGTTCTGAACGCCAATCTCTCCAGCAGCGGGTTTGTGAATCGCTCCCTGAGTGACGGCGACTTGAGCGAGTACCTGAAAGACTTTGCGGACTTCCACGCAAGCCTGGGGATGGCCAAGGACCGCTGCGACTTGGAGATTCGACGTATTATTGATGAGTTGAATTACCAGGTCGAGGTAGGCTTGCAGCCATATTCGCAGGACGCTGGCGGCGGCGCGCCAGCGGGAGGTAGTCCGGTTGTAGTTCCCGGGGATTTCGGGGCCAGTCCCGTGCGTGCGGGTCGGGCGACCGTGGCGGGGATGCCGCCCTCACTGAGTGGGGCGACGCCGACGCCGACACCGCCGAGTTTGTCGCGCTCGCAGAGTTTTAGCAAGAAGTTTGTTCAACAAGGAAAGCAGAAGTCGAGCCTAAATCTGGGCGTGGCGGGACCGGGGGAGGGAGAGTTGGAGCGTACCATGGTGTCGTCACCTTCGATTTCTCAGAGTAGCGGCGCAGCGGCACAGAGGCCGCACTATGAGGGATCTGCTCCAAACCTGTCTGTTTCGCCGTTGCCGTCTCACTCACTTCAACAGCGCACGTCTTCAGGCTTTTTGGCGGGTATGTCGGAAATTTCCCGGCCGGGGAGTGCAAACAACAGCCCTCGGATAAGTTCATCCAGTCTCGTTCGCACCAGCGGTGCAGCGTTCAATACCTCCAATCAGCAAACGGGACAATCGCTCCCAGCTAGTTCCATCAGCCTCGCAAGCACCACCGAGAACTCCGTTCCTACTTCACTGCAGCGCACATTGACAGATCTTATTAGCATTGCAACCGAGATCCTTGACATGGACATTGACTCACTCATGGACGGTCACAGCTGCCGCGAAACTATGCGCCGTCTCGTGGTCCTGCAGGAGCGCTCCTGGCGCAAGAGCGCGCACAGCGAGCCCGGCAGTACCGCCAATACACATCTCATGCGCATGCTCATCGTATTCGCGGCTGTTGCACGCATGGTGGAACACTTGGATGAGGACGTGAAGCTGTGGGGCTATATGAGCGGAAAGCGCAGCGGATTCCTGCCCACCGCAACGGCCTCCTCCTCGCGCGCTGGAGAACGCGGGGTGTACGGCCCACAATCAACCCCGGGTGGCGGCGTGAGCGTTGCCACGACGCCTGGCGCGTCCAGCATTCCTGGGGCGGCGGCCATGCGCAGCTTCTCCAACAGCCCGTCTGCGTCCCTCTTTGGACGCCTGGACGCGGACATTGTGGCGGCAGAGTTGAGCGATTTGGACGGGAATGAGAGTGAAACTTTTAGTGTGGCGGATGCAACAGAGCTAATTCTGGCGCGGAGGCGATCTAGCGCGACGCCCTCTTCGCTTGGGGACCACCGAGAGCGGCGTGTCGGGGCGGCGGCTTCCGGGACAGGCGTCGGTGCTGGCGCAGGATCGCATCGCAGTTTCGGCGGATCACATCGCAGCCAGCGGGGGTCCTTCTCAAGAGCTGGGGTACAGGTCTTCAATGTTCCCTCCGAGCCCGGACAGCAACACCAGCGGCAGCCCCTGCAGCAAACGGACAAACCGCCAATGCGCCGCGCCAAGTCCGCCGCCTTTAACGCCCTGCTGGACGCAAGGGGGGTGGACCCGGCTGTACTGGATCTGCGCTACGCGGCCCTGGAGACGCAGGCCAAGAACATTTTCATGGAGATGACGCTGGAGGGGGCCATCAGCTACGTGTCGCCTGCGGTGGAGGATGTGCTGGGGTATACTCCGCAGGAACTTATTGCGCGGAGCGGGGCGGCAGTGGCGGCGTTGTTGGAGTCGCGAAGAGGGGATAATCGGGCAAGTTTGCTTATGGCACCGCTGTATTTAGCACCGGGAGGTGTGGACGCGAGCGTATTTAAAGATGCTACTGTACATTTGATGAGTGACCAGAGTATCACGACGGAGGTAACGTATCGGGCGCACACAAAGGATGGGCGATGGATGGAAATGGAAGGAAAGGTGAGATCACAGCGTTTTATTCAAAAAAGTTAGTTTTGACTGAATCTTATTTTAATTTCGCAGGGAATGTTGATGTATGATCGCGTGTCAGGCGAGATGAAGAGCACCGTCTGGCTCGTGAAACCCGTGCGGTTGATTGGCGAGGCTTGGAATTACATCTTTGACGACGACAATGATATGTACGATCCAGAAGCGGAGGAGGATAAGGAGGAGGAGGATGAGGAAGAGAGTAGCAGCGATTACGACGACGATGAATATGTCGAGGCTGGTGAATCAGTGAGACCACCAGCGACTGTCACGGAAACGGAATCCTCATCACGCATCTTTGAAGATGGAACTGATTTGCTCCAAGATCCGATTGCATCTTCCTCTGTTGGAAGCAGCCGGGCTTCCAGTGAAAGTGGAGGAAGCCTCAAGACTGATCTTGTTCTCTGCCGCATCTGCGAACGACCGATTCCAGCTCTCCACTTTGAAGCGCACAACAGTTCTTGCCTTCTTGTACACCAGTTAGAGAATGAAATCCGTTTGGCCAATGAGTCCCTCGAAGAGCGGAAGACTGAAGCCCACGGCAAGTTGGCTCTGCTGGAGGAAGAGTACTCTGCAGCGAAAAAAGATGCTGCGCAATTGATCAAGGAACGGAGAACATCACTTGGTGAGTCTCTGTCGGACGCACGCCGGTCTCTCGTTCGCATGCTGAGCCGGGTGCTGTTCTCTCCTCCTTCATCTCCTACGACATCCGAGGCATCCTTACCAACCCAACCCACAACTCCACCACCGCCACCTCCACCTCCACCCCCTCGCGAACCAGGATCAACTGTGTCGCTGAACGAAGATACGCAGCGTCAATATTTGCTGCATCTGAAGAAACTCATCAAAAGCTCACAAATCATCATGAAGACGATAGACGATGCTCTTTCTGTCCCTGTGCCGGGCACTGCGGAGGATGTCCCTGGCCACCAAGCTGTCGAGTCAGCGCTGATCGAAGATGTTGGTGGGGAACGCAGCAAGTCCGCCGATGCTATCAATTCAAAAGGGCCTGCTTTAGGTCCTATCTTGAAAAAAAATACTACCAATCCTGCCTCCCCTCGCATTTCCGCCCTCTCGTCGTCCCTTCGAAAACTGACTCAGCTGGAGGCAGCCTTGGATCCAGACGGCCCAAACCAATCTGAAGAGCAGAAAAATATGCGAAGTTTGGTGTCATTGCTCATGGAATGGAAGTGTCCACCAGAATATGACTTTCAGCCTCCCGAGTCCCTCGTTCTTGGCGAGGGCTCACAGACTGATGTGAACTCCACCCCAGCCATAGCAGATGCAGTCATTGAAATCGGAAACGGATTGTTTGATTTGGGATCAGAAGGTAAGTTACCTCTTGATGTTGCTTTTGAGTCACGCTCATATTGTCTTCTCGTTATAAGTGGAAACACTTGTCCATACCAAGATGGAAAATATTCAGAAAATGCGTACAGCATTGGAAGAATATCAAAAACTTGGAGAAAAGGAAGAGGAAGCCAAAATCGTGATTGCGGTGAAAACTGGAACAATACAGCCGCCCGCATCCACCGCTGCTCCTTCTATTGCAGCCTCGTCTCTTCGAAAAGATTCTTTCCATGGTGTATCTGTTCGGGAAGAGTCGGCACCAGATCTCCCATCCGAGGACCTTGTCACAGGGTCATCAAAAGACATTCGCTCGTCGGACTCTATGACAAAATCTCTCAAGGACGATTCAACGAAAGAAATTTCGTATCGGGAATCAGAAGGCTTACCACCGAAACCTCAAAGTCTGCTAGGTGCCGTTCTGGCTTCGAACCAACGACGCAGCTCCTTGGGCGTAGAATCCTCTCTCTCAAACCAAGAGAAGCCATTCTTTGAAATGGAAATGTCGGAAAGTGAGAGTGACCTCGGAAATATCGATGGACGCTCCATGTCAGCGAGGTCTCTTTCCAAGGGGCGCAGTCACACTCTGCTGCATCACGAACTTCGATCGGAGCAACTCGAGACTTCACCATCAAGCAGTTTGCAACTTCGCGGTTCGCGCAAGCTAAATCGGCCGCCGAGAGTCATTGTCAGCGCTAACAAGGCGCTAGAGGTTGAGATGATTCACACTGCCACAGGATCTGCAGCACCTTCTCCGAGTTTATCTGCGCTGCCACTTTCCAGTGTACCGTCTTTGCTCGGAAACGCGTCTCCTGCAGCTTCGCCGTTGGCATCAGCCCCTCCAATGCGATCTTCACCCTCCATCAAAGATTTTGAAATTATCAAACCCATCAGCAAAGGTGCTTTCGGCTCGGTTTATCTGGCCAAGAAGCGATTGACGGGAGATTATTATGCCATAAAGGTTCTTCGCAAGTCGGACATGATTGCCAAGAACCAGGTTACCAACATCAAGTCGGAGCGAATGATTCTAGGACAACTCGACTCTCCCTATGTTGTGAAGCTATACTTTAGCTTCCAAACGAAAGACAATCTATACTTGGTCATGGAATACCTCAATGGAGGTGATTGCGCTGCGCTCGTGAAAGCGGTGGGGCAATTGGATGAAAAGTGGGCAAAACAATATATAAGTGAGGTTGTGCTCGGTTTAGAATTTCTCCACAGCAAGGGCATCATTCATCGGTAAGAGCGAACTTTGGCATGTCACGAAAGCTCATCATTTTCTCTCTTAAAGTGACTTAAAGCCGGATAATATGCTCATTGATCATAATGGGCATGTGAAATTGACTGACTTCGGACTGTCGCGTGTCGGATTTTTGGGTCGTCGTGCAAAGGGGGGTTTACTAGAGAACTGGGGATCAAATAATCAAGGAAACTCGAGCGCAACTACATCTTCATCTTCAAAGGGAGTTGCGTCAGTAAGTGGAGCTACAGATTCCCTTGGCAACATACCAGAGGCTTCGGCTCCCTCGCCGACACAACTTCCACTCCCATTTTCGCAGCAGCTACTCGCTCGGACACACGGACGTCGTGGTTCTGTGTCTTCAACGGCTTCAATCACATCTGAGGGTGGTCTTCTTTTGGGTGGACGACTCGCCGAGCAGATGGAGAACGCTGGAAAGGAAAAAGCTTTCGTTGGGACACCAGATTATCTGGCGCCCGAATCCATCCTGGGAATGGGTCAAGATGCTAGCGTTGATTGGGTGAGTCCTTGTATTCGGTGTCGTTCAAACTTACCATCGTGACCTGTAGTGGGCATTAGGTGTTATTCTATATGAATTTCTATATGGAATTCCCCCTTTTCATGCCGATTCACCGCCTCGAGTGTTTGAGCGCATTCTCGCGTGCAACATAGACTGGATGGAAGACGATGTCGAAATCTCTGTGGAAGCCCGAGAATTGATGGAGAAATTGATGTGCAAATCTGTTGAGAAGCGTTTGGGAACTCGCGGTGCAGATGAAGTCAAGAAGCACCTGTTCTTTGCAGACGTGGATTGGTCGGCTCTCGCGGAGGTGGAAGCCTCGTTTGTGCCGAAACCGGCTCATGAAGAAGACACGGAGTATTTTGACACACGAGGAGCGTCCAAGAGCTTGCTTTCTGACGAAAATTTGGACAGAAACGACGACAAGCTCGATGAACGACCTCAAACGGAGCAACTGAAGCCACCAGAGCTAGAGCCAACCTCTAAACTATCTGCTCTTGCGCGTGCCCTCTCCCCTGTTTTTGGAAGTGGTGGAAGCAAAGGAAGCACTGATAAGCGGTCATCATTAGCCCTCCCTGCGAAGGAGAAACCTCCAGCCGCCACCAGCTTCGGCGAATTTTCATACAAAAATCTTGCTCTCTTGGAAAAAGAGAACAACGACTTGGTTCAAATGATATCCCTCTCTCGATCCAATTCCATCCAATTGCGTCAGGAGCGCAGAGCTTCCCTAGCGGTTGATTCGCTTCTTCACGGGAAACCAGCCCCAACGGCTTTGAATATTGTAACGTCGAATACGGAAGGCGAAAGCGGCTCAGAACAACAGGATGACTCTCAATCTCAGCAACTAAAGACAACTAGTGAAGCATCAGCTTCACCTATTTCACCTGGCGGAAAATTGACCGAAATTCCAGCAAAGACAATGCAACGTCTAATGGATGTTGGTGGAGGACGAAGGAACTCACTTCCTTCACGTTTGCGGACTCAGAGTTTGGGCAGTCAAAATGAGAAAAGTCCTGGTATTTCGCCCAAAGCAACTTCTCCTTTGACTCCAAATTCAGGAAGGGCGTCAACGGGAACGCATATGGCTATAACACCGTCTGATGGCGGTCAGTACTTGCAAAGTGCAAAGCAGATGTTACTGCAAAATGGACGGTCTCCCAGTCTAGTTTCTTCAGCAGCTACACCGCATGGAATTTTACAGTCGACTTCTTCCACAGCAACTGCTCCGTCGCCATCGACACTTGCTTCGACCACCTGTGCGCAAAACCCTGGATTGGTTTTGCCTCCAGTACCCTCGGCAGTCATACAAGCTTCTCCAAACCTTGGGCCGCAAGTAACGACGCTGTCTTCGAAATTGTCATGTCTGGCACTATCGCCTTCGATACAGTCAAAACAAGTGTCTACACCACTTTCTCTCCGACCTCTTGCGGCTTTGGTTGCAGATGATAACCCTGTAGCTTGCAAAATTCTTGAGACGATGCTGTTGAAGCTTAATTGTCGCTGCGTTGTCGTTCGCAATGGCGCGGAGGTTATTCGCTGCGCGATGGGTGACTTGAAGTTTGACGTGATTTTCATGGACATTCGGATGCCTATAAGTTAGCTGTCCCCTGGTTTGCACGAATTTGAAGGTACTCACGGCAATTACTAAAAATAGTTGATGGCGAGACGGCAACGCGCATGATCAAGAGTACTGAAAACATCAATAGCAGCACTCCAATTATTGCCGTGACCGCTTATGAGCAAACTTTCTCATTTAGTCAACATTTCGATGACATTGTTAGCAAGCCGGTCACAAAGGACGCGTTGGAACGCGCTTTACAGTCATTTTCGCAAGCGGGGATTGTTTGATGAAAGGGGTTTGATTGAGTCTGACTTTCGGTTCTGCTTCATATATTTTGTAAATAGATTTATTTGTCTAAAGTTGATTCATGGCAACGGTGCTACTGACAAACAAAAATGCCAAATCGAGAGAATAGAACGGAAGACAGTATGGTTTCAAACATACGTTTCTCCCAATGGTGGAACCTCTGATCCCGAAATTATATTTAAAGCAAGGAAGTTACGAGTATTAATTGCATTATTCTGATTTATAAAAATGGAACCAAACCTAAATAGGCACTCAAACGCGTCCCTTTTGCCTTTGGGCCTCGTTGAACTTCGACGTACTTGTTGACACACATCAAGAGATTTCATGAGATTACAGTATGGTCCGCCAAACATCCGAAGCAACTGTTGCGAGTTCTGTGGGCGCCCGATCCCGAGGTTAATCCCATTAGGCGGGGATGCGCGATTAATCCAGGTTCAGAAGTCCCACTATAAGCAAGGGCCCGAATGATTATTACCATCAATCAGTTGTCTTCCTGAGGGGAACACCCCCTGATCTCGCGGCAAGCGTAAGAGAGTCTAGAGATCACTTTATGCACTTAAAGTAAGGTGCCTTATCAGCTGGAAAGAACGACCCAGAGTATGCTGGAAATTTAAATGATCGTGGAATCTTTAACAAAAATGATGTTTATCGATTGCTAGTTTATCGATTGCTAATTTACTCCCTTTCTCTTTATTTTTTTCTTTCAAATTTCGTTATCCAGTAGTTTGGATCAAGTGTCGACGAACTATTTTTACGGTAGAAGATAATTTGTCAAAAAAACGCACTGATACAACCCGACTTCGGCACGAGCGACAATGCAATTTGAAGCTTGACCTCTACTTAATTCATGAAAAAGTAGAGAATGATGCTGCAAATCTCCTTTCTGCTTTCTCGTGTTAATCCCTCCACGAAACATCCATGGGCGGTTGTCTCGTAACGCAATCTCTGGAGGAGGTGGACGCCGTGACCAATAGCAAGAATATTGACAAGCAGCTACGGCTAGAGAGTGCGGCTGTGAGACAAATCGTCAAGATACTCCTGTTGGGTGAGCTCGCCATGTGAAAAGGCCCCGCCGCGTTCTGACTCGACCACGCTAAAACAGGAGCCGGAGAAACAGGCAAATCAACAATTCTGAAGCAAATGAAATTGATTCATGGTGTTGGATTTACAGAGGATGAGAGGACCACGTTTCGGAGTGTTCTCCTTCTCAATATCATGACATGTGCAAAAACACTTGTAAAAGCCATGAAAACTTTACAAATTCCATACAGTTTCGACGCGTCTACAGTGCAAATACAAGCTGTCGTTGCTGGGGAAGGGAATGAGGGGACATCGTCCTGTGTTTCAAACGACAACCATGATAATGACAATGAGGGCATGAAACGAGATCCAGTTGCGTTCGAAGCTGCAAAACAATATCAACAACTTCGAAATGTAAACGGCGTTGATATGTCGATCCCAGACACCGCAAGAGTCATAGATGCAGTGGATATATCGTTTTGCTTCTCCAGCCACAGCAGCATGCCCATTGAAGTGCAGGACGCGATAAAAGTGATATGGACGGACCCTGGGGTCCGATATTGCTATTCAAGAAATAATGAATATCAGCTGTTAGACTCCTGTTCTTAGTTGAGTTTGCTTTCTTGGACGTCTGGTGTGAGCGACCTAACGCTTCTCCCAAGCTTTCTGGACAATTTTGACCGAATATTGTCTCCAGATTATACTCCGACAGATCAGGATATTCTTGCGTCTAGAGTGATGACAACACGAGTCACAGAAATTAATTTCAGGGTTCAAGAAGTTCCATTTAAAGTTTTCGATTTGGGTGGACAGCGGAGCGAACGTAAAAAATGGGTTCCTTACTTTGACGATGTGAAGGCCATCATGTTCTTGGTTGCAATAAGTGCGTATGATCAAGTTTGCTATGAGGATAATTCAACAAATCGAAGTAAGCGTTATCGTATTGCATTTGCAGCTGATATTGGAATAACATAGTGATCGAATCTATGACGCTATTTTCATCAGTATGCAACCACCAAGCTTTCAAAACGACGGCCATGATGGTTTTTATGAACAAAATCGACATTTTTAAAACTAAGTTGAAATCAAGTCCCATAGCGAACTATTTTCCCACCTTTACGGGTAAAATCGCTCGTAATTAGCCTTTTAAATGTACTTTTTATATTATTATATTGGACTAGGGTCGAACACGTATGAAAACGCCTCCGATTTCTTTTCAAAGCAATTTGTTACTCTGAATAAGAGCCCGGAAAAAAAGATCTACGTGCACTACACCTGGGCTACTGACACAAATCAAATGACAAAAGTCCTGTCAACTGTGAATCATATCATATTAAGGTCCGTCGTCAGTTTTTTTCCCTTCACTGCTAACATGTCTTACTTTGAAGCTCGAATATGGACGACTCTGGTCTTTGATACATATCATGTCTCTTTCCCACTGTCTATGTGTAAATATAATGTTGTGCTGTGTTATTTCCTTAACTCATTGTTATGCCAACGCACGCCGAATATGTGTAGCGTGGCTCCTGACACGGCCTCACCTGCAACTGTTGCCTGACAGACTCGCACTCATTACGGCGGATATCCGCCCATAAGCTCAATCTTTGGGTAGGCGATCTGCGCCTGGACAGAGATTATTTGCGTCCAACCAACACCGTCTGGGTTCTTTGTTTCAAGTTCTGTCAAATTCAAGTTTAGTTTTGATGGGTGTTTTGCCCATTTAGGAGTCGGCAGAAACCACTCAATCAACCTTCCGCCCAGCGTCCAAAGCGATGAACGGACGCTCTCCAGCCGCCCACTCCGTAACCATCGTCCCCTCCGAAAGCCCCCGCACACGTGAGAAGACTAGGATCCA